>PVHX01008571.1:15537-29335 GCA_004024805.1 Geosciurus inauris | reverse complement strand
TTTATTTACTTACTTACTTACTTACTTATTTAGTACAGGGGATTGAACCCAGAAGTGCCTTACTACTGACCTAAGTCCCAAGTCCCGGGCTAAGTTGCTGAAGCTGGCTTTGAACTTGGAATCCTCCTGCCTCAGCCTCCTGCACCACAGTGCCCAGCAACTAATGCCATTTATTGAGTTTTTAATAGGTCCCAAGTAGCATACAAAGTGCATTATGTACAAATTACCTTCACAAAGAAACCATGAAAGAGAGTTTGCCCCTGCTTGTGGGGAGTCGTGGGCGTAGCCAGGCTGTGGGTGAGAGTGAGCGAGCCAATCAGGACTGAGCAGGCCTTCCTGGGCCTCAGGCAAGGCCTTCTCCACAGGCCACGCCACCCCTTCATTGTGGGTTTTCTTCTCCCCACTCCATCTGCAGATAAGATCCTGGTTCACTGCGCCATGGGCCGCAGCCGGTCGGCGACCCTGGTCCTGGCCTACCTGATGATCCACAGGAACATGACTCTGGTGGATGCCATCCAACAAGTGGCCAAGAACCGCTGCGTCCTACCCAACCGGGGCTTTCTGAAGCAACTTCGAGAACTGGACAAGCAGCTTGTACAGCAGAGGCGACAGGCCCAGCGTGGGGACTGCCAGGAGGAGCCGTAGGGCCCTTTTCACTGCCAAGCATGGACTTTTGTGATGGAGAAGGAAAGGCTGAAATGGCGCTGCCCTGTGACTGCGGTCACAGAGAAGTCCCAGAAAAACCAGAGCTTGACTTCTTCCTAAGAATCTCATTAAACTTCTCAGTGTGTGCTGGGAGCAGGAGGCTTCAGAGCCGCCTCCTGGCGGAGTCCAGGCCTTAGCCCCGTGGGGGGAGGCTGGCGCCCGGCTCAATTGGTTGCAGATGAGAGCACCGTTCTGCCGTCTCCTGTATGTGTGGTTTTTTTTTTGTTTTTTTGTTTTAAGATGGAAACAGAAAAGGATTTTAAAATGTGTGGGAATTGTGTTGTGATTAAATGTTTGGCTTTGTCTGAAAGTCACATTCTTATAAAAAATAATTTTAAAACAGAACTTGATTTTCTACAAACACAGAACATCCCTGTGCAGCTGCGTTACAGGAGAGCTTTCCCAGGTATCAGGGAGTCTGGGGGCCACCCTGCATTCTTTACCCATGGAATCTCCAGGTCACCATCCACGGATGCTGCTGGCCTGGCAGGGGTGGGGAGTGGGGTCCTGAGCCTCTTAGAGGCCCCTGCCTTTGGCTTCCTGCCTGCCTTGGGGAGCCAAGGCTCTTCTGAATGGTGGCCAGAGCTGCCACTACTCAGACAAATTCAATAAATTGTGGCAAATTTGGACAAGCAAGAGTTTGGCTTTATAATTTTGCACAAAAAGAGGAAAAGGAGGAGACCCTCTTCAGCAGACCAGGGCTCTGCCTCTAGCCAGAGCAGCTGGGGCTGGTTTGTTTTCAGTCACACCAGGAAGTATTTGTAAAGGGGAGTTTGCTGTGGAATGGGAGGAAGGGGCAGTCAGAGGGCCTCCGGGGTGAGCTCAGCTCTCTGAGAACTGAGCCACTCACTTTGAGTATGTGTGCTCTTAGTTCTTGAGAAAATAGCAGCAGCACCAAGTGGGTAGTAGTGCCTTCTAGAGCCAGGAACCTGAACCAGACTGAACCCAAAGAGAGATGTAGGGGGTGGAAATACTAGCAGCCAAGGACCAGAAAGGGAAACCACCTGGATAAAGCCAAGAGTGTGCGCTAAAGGCCTACTGGGAAACAATGAAAAGGGGCCAGGTCTTCAGTTTGGTTGTGGTTCTCAACAGAAAGAAAGAGGAAGTTCTTGTTAGAGGGAGGTAAGAGTCCAAGGAATCAGCAGCTGGATAAAGCCACCAAGAGTCTCCCTGTGACCTCAGGGGAGCTGTCCTGCTTTTGTGCTAGAGGACCTGTGTCCTGGGCTCTTGTGCCTGGATTTCATTCCCTGGGACTGCCCTGGTTCTGCTCTGGGAGGGTCACTTTGGCCCAGGAGAAGTCTTGGTCCTCTGATTAACATGCACATGGAGAGGGATTCCCCTGAGACTCCCCCCTCCCTGCCCCTCTGTTAAAAATATTGGGCTTCTGGAGGCTGGGGTTGTGGCTCAGTGGTAGAGCACTTGCCTAACATGTGTTGAGGCACTGGGTTTGATCCTCAGCACCGCATATATAAAGTCCATTAACAACTAAACAAAATATTTTTAAAAATACTGGGCTTCTAGTAAATGAAAATCCTGAATCATTACAAGGGAGTTGCAAAGCAAAAAGACAAAGCTGAAATGGAAATACCAATGTTTAGTAAATTGGTCTATCTTGGCAATAAGATTGAAAAGGGGGGATGTTCCCTCTGAAATTGCAACGGGGCTAAACTGGACAGAGGTTGGGCTGGATCAGCCGCAACTCTTGTGATTGTGAGGGAGAGAACAGTACTGTAAGGGCATAATGACAAGGGTGATGGAATTGCTTAATGACTCAGACTGGGGTAAAATGGGAGCCATGTATGGACTCTTGGGAAAGAGATGCAGACCAAAAGGGACTGGGTTCCTAGTGATCTCTACGTAGGCTTCTCTATCTTGGCATCTCGGAGGCTGTCTTCTGAACTGTTTTCTCTTAGGTCCAATCTATTCCGTGCCCAAACAAATCAATATTTCTATTTTAATGAACCATTTACATTTAAGTGAGTTCACATGTAGGGGGTGTGTGTTTCCTTGAGCATCTACCACCCCTACACCTCCCTCGATGCTACCATCTCTTTATGGGGCTGAGCCCTGCTGAGAGCAGAAGCAGTACAGAACTTAACACTGGAGGGTCTGGACTCTTCTGGGGACTCCTGAGAGCCAGAGGTAGGAGAAAAGAGGAACAGTTTTTCCAATAGCGTTTCACATCTTCACAAGGAAAATGTTCATTGGATCAGCAAGTATTTGTTGAGAATGTATCACATGCCAACAGTTGCATTATAACAGAGGCCACAAATAAAAACGTAAGTATGGGTTTAATAAATGCAATAAGGGAGATGGGTGCTAAGGTAGGCAGCAATGGGGAGCAACCCACTTTAGAAGGGGGTGGTGAAGGGCAAGTTCTCTGAGAGAGTAAGCTTAGGCTTGAAGTTGTACACCTTGCCAAGGTGGAGGAAGCATTCTAGGCTGAGGAACTGCCCAAAGTCAGGTAAGGGGAGTGTATGGAAAGGGGTAAAGAGGTTAGATTTTATTCCCAGAGCAAAGAAAAACCACTGAAGTGTTTTAAGAAGGGAAATAGTGAGCTCTTTTAAGATCACTTCAGAAAGAAAAAAAAAAGAAGTCACTTTGGTCAAAGTGTGGTTCTAGGGAATTGAGAAGAGAGACCAGAAGATCAGTTAAGGGGTGTTATAGGAAAGGGGAAGGAAGCCTGAACTGACTGCCAGGGGATTTGTGTTCAGGATTATCTTGGAATTATGCAGGAAGAGGACAGCACTTGCTAAGAGGAGAGAGAAATGAAGGTTAAAAAACTGGGTATCACTTCAGTATGGCACGTCCAGAAAATATAGAAAAGGTGTCCGAAGTCATTTGATCTGGAATCTAGAGCTCAGAGGAAAATTCACAACCAGAGATACAAATTTGTGAAGAGGTAGAACTTGAAGTCGTCATACTAGCTGGGAAGAGAAAAAAAGAGAAGACACTCTAAGTCGGGCGCGGTGGCGCACGCCTAAAATCCCAGCACTTTGGGAGGCTGAGACAGGAGAATTGCGTGTTCAAAGCCAGCCTCAGCAACGGCGAGGAGCTAATCAACTCGGTGAGACCCTGTCTCTACATAAAACACAAAATAGGGCTGGGGATGTGGCTCAGTGGTCAAGTACCTCTGAGTTCAATCCCCGGTTAAAAAAAAAAAAAAAAGGACACTCCAGGCCAGAGTGTTGCAGAACATTTATTTCCAGCCAGGCCTGGGTGGAGTAAGAATCCAGGAAAGGGAACAAAGAAGGTAGCAGGAATCAGGGAAGCCTGGGCAAGACACTGAAGGCACTGCTGGGTGACACAACAGTACTTGCACTTTCAGCATCTAAGGCTGACCGCAGAGCAAGGCTTGCTTGGAACAACAAAGGAACCTATATTTATAAAGCACTTAACAGTTTTTACAGCATCATGTATTCATTAGCTAAGGCTTTAAACCAGAGAGGTGACGAGTTACAGCCTTTTCAGAGTTCAATGTTTTAGGAGCCTTTTCACAGGGTACAGTGTTTTAGGAGAAAAGAGCTGTGATTTGGGAACACCAGATTTGTTTCAGCTTACAAATTTTAGCTGGGTGAGTTCAGGCAATGAGGTTAGCTACTTCGAGCCTCCATTTCCTGATCTGTAAATGAAAATGACCACTCCATTTCCCACACAGGGTGTGTGGATCAGGTGGAAGGGCTGTTGGTGAAAGCTCTTTGTGACAGTGTTGTGAGTTGTTATTTCTGAAACAGCATGTTGGCGAGGAAGGCCCAAGTCCAAGGCGGGCATCCATGGGCTGGCGCCATTAGAACTATGAAAGTAGATTGGCAACAATCATGTTAGACTCTTAGGAAGTAAATGACTAAGAACACATTACTGGTTTTTAAAGATGTGGCCTAACTGAATGAATTCCAACCTAATGGTGAATGTATTGTTGTGATGAATTCAAGTTCCTGTTTTCCAGGACCTGCAGTGACACATTCAGGTCTAAATTTTCCATTGAGTGATCGGGTAAGGAGAGAGCAAGGGGGTCCCTGGCCAGCCCAGCTGTGCATTTTCTTTCATATGCTAAACCTTTCTGATCTCTCCAGGAATGTTGGGACTGGGGGACCAAAGACAGCTCCCTGGTTTGACTATGCCAGTTTCCGTGAGACATAAGATGTTCCTAGTGCTGGTCTGATTCTGGTGTGGCAAATCTGTGGCAGTGACTGGGGTTTGTCCACGAGCTCCCTATTGGGCTGTAGGGCAGGCAGGAATGGGGATACTGGAGCCCCAGCATCCCAAACCCAAAGGTGTAATCAGCAGGCCACTGCCAAAGGGAACACAAGGGAGTCTCCAGCCTCCCCCGAAACCTAAAAGCAACAGGAAAGAAACTGAATCATGAAAAGTTTCAAGGTGGGGCCTGTTGGGAGCTGTGTGTGAGGGCTCCCATCCTGCCTCCCAGACTCAGACAGCCTCTTGCCTGATGTGTGGCTCCTGAGCTTCCAGGATGCTTGGCCATTTCTGACCACAAGCCTTGCACTTCCCAGTCAGCTGGACGAGAAGTCCTTTCCTACTCGCACAGCACTCATCTCCCTTTGCCACAGCAGCCCCTGAGGCCCTCCCTCCTTCATTACAGGTGTTGCCCACTTTGCAGGTGTGGAAGGAAGGGAGTCAAGGGTAAAATCTGGATATTAAACCCACTACACTTGCAACTAACTGAAAGAAAATGATGATACAAGTGAGAGCACAAGGCCGAAGTTGGCCAGGCACCCTCCCTCCACATGGGCCTCTTATTCTACTGTGCACACACTATCCTACCCTTTCAGTGTTTTGAGATCATTTTAAGGTTTGTATCTATAATCTGTGTAACACCTAATTATTATGTGTTGAAACAATAGTAGTGACTTGCTTAACGAAGAGTTGTGAACATCCATATCTAGACTTATTGCTTGAATAATGTTTAAACTTTCATGCAAAACTTTTTCTGAATGCCATTTTTGTGAATATTTACTTTTTCCCCCCTGGCCTAAACTTTTAGGCTAAAGAAAACATACAATCAATCATTCACAACAGAGCAAAACTTTCACACTCAAAGGAAATAAATTTTCAAACATACAATCCCAAATTGGGTGTTTTGGTATTAGTCTTTATAAAAATGAAGCTTGCTACCATGGTACTAGGCTCTGAGGGTGTTTATACAGACTGTACAAACAAAGTAACTGGATATTTTTGCAGGATCTCTTTGCAAATGAAGATCAAAGTCAAAAAGAAAAAAACAAATTCACTTTATTTTAAAGACAATGATTGGCATACAGAAGGTATGCACTAGCATAAAATAAACTTTCATGAAAAGCATTAAAATCCATTATAAATTAATTTATTAAATAGGTATTTGGTATATGTGATGGTTTTATTAGATATTACTTTTATTTATTGCCAACCCCTCCCCCAAAGTCAAAACAAATCAGAAAATCTCATAACTCCAATTTACACTAAATAATTTATTTTCCCAAAATGTGTATGTGTTCTGAGATGTGACACATGATACAGTTCAATTGGTCATTCTCTATCAATCATAATATGACAGGACACAAGAGGCTAAAAATGGCTCATCATAATTTATTTTATGTTAAAATGTACAGCTTTTTTTGTTTGTTTTTGTTTTTTGTTTTTTTTTTTGAAGTAACTGACTAAAAAGATAACAGATAAATACAAGAGTGTCGCTGGCTCCTATTTTATACAAGGATTACGCCTCTCCTGCTTGGCCCTTACTGTCACCCTGTACAGGTACAAAGGCTACAAAAAAGGAAGCAATATAAACAGACACAAATAACTTTTTTGCTTTTTTACATGCGATTTGTAAGCTTAGTTTGCGCTATTCACAAGCTACTTCTCTATTTTTCCTTAAAAAATAACTCCAATATTTTATAAAGATAGAAAAATCTACAGATGGAATGAAAATGTAAAGTTAGAGGCATTTCCATAAAATAGCAACTTTACACCAAATTCACTATTTTTTTAAATTCTGCCAAGTATTTGGACATATATGAAATGTTTCAAAACCTGACAGATAAACACTGAGATATGCTTCATTCAATAAACAGAAGTCTGCATTTATAAAACAGAAAGCTGCCTTTTTCCCCAAAGAAATCTGTCACCAAAATGGAAAAGGGTCTCAACTTTACACCAAACATTTAGCAATAAAACCCTTTTGACTAACCAAATGGGAATAGCTTTTATAGCTCTTTACAGTTTTATAATTAACAAAAATATAGTTTTTTTTAAACCCTCAAATTAGGGCACCCTAATCAAGGCAAAAAACTTAAGAAATGGCTTACTGTTAGCACAACACTTGTACAGTACTACAAAATGCACTGTCACTAACAAAGACATTAGCGGCATGCTGAAGTGTCACCTTAAACAAAATATACAATAACTGAAATGCTAAAGGCATTTACATGGAGTGGACAGGGAAGAAAAAAAGCTCTAGGTTCAATATTAAAACAGATAATCTGGGGGCTTGATATCCACATTGTTTAATGGAAGCAGGCACAACCAGTGGCTGCCTCCAAATTGTAGTCCAGAGAGGCCTTCCTTCGCAGAGAATGTCATATAAAAGTAACAGAAACAAAGGTACCAAAAAAGAAAAAGGAAAAAAAGAAAAACAACTTGTATAAGGCTTTCTGCTGCATACAGCTTTTTTTTTTTTTTTTAAATAAATGGTGCCAACAAATGTTTTTGCATTCACACCAATTGCTGGTTTTGAAATCGTACTCTTCAAAGGTATTTGTGCAGATCAATCCTATAGTGATGCCCAGTGGGTCTTGTGGACTGCCCAAGTTGTCTACCTTCTCATGTAGGACCCATTGAGAGATTGTTTGGACATGCCTGTGTTCATGTAGCCGTGATGTCCAGGGGCTGTGTACATCATGTTACTGTGGGGCGGGGTCTGCATTGGCTGCTGGGCATATGGCTGGGTTCCCATCATGCCCATCTGCATCTGCATAGGGTACTGGGGAGTTTGATTCATGTAGCCATGATTGCTGTGGTAGCCACTGTTCATCATTGGCTGGGACATGCTGTACCCATTCATGGCATTGAGAGTGTTCATGTTCATGTTCACAGAATTGACATTGTAGGCTGGGGCTGGCATCAGGTTCACACTCATGTTCATGCCTCTTTGCATTGTTAAAGTTCGTGCAGGACCCTGCATGGCTACAGTCTGGGAGCGCCCATAGATTTGTGACTGATGGGTGGCAGCGGCTGGTGACAGAGATGCCGACTTGGTTCTCATGGAGACGTGGCCCTTGCTGGCAATCTGCGTTTGCAGTCTTTGGCTGTGGGAGATGCCAATATTTGATGCAGCCATGTTCCGCTGCAAAAGAGGCGGCGGCAGATTCATTGGAGGAGGAGTCAGGTTAGGGGGTGGGGTCATGGTAGCTTGTGCTTGGGGTCCCCCAGGGACAGAGTGTGGAGACTGAGAAAGCTGAACAAGCCCTGTGTTACTTAATGGTGTGGACAAAGAGGCACTGTTTGCATAGGAAGTCACAGCAGCGGAATGGCTGTAAGGCAATGAATGATCAATAAGTGTATTAGTTAACTGCTGCAGTTTGGCAAGGCTGAAGGTGGCAGATGGCTGTGGGTAGTGCCCAGCCCCAAAATCACTTTGACCCATTCGCTCATATAAGCCAATGTTGGCGTTGCCTGTCTCGGGGATATCAGCCAGCTGCATCGGTGGGGTGAAATTAGCAGCCATGCTACACTGAGCCAGCTGCTGGCTGCTGCTCGGAGGCCTCTCCACCACACAGCCTTGGGGAGACTTGACGCTGCAGGTCGGGGGAGAGCTGATGCTGGTTTGCTGCAGCATGCTGCAGCTCCCGCTGATGTTGGACATCTGCTGGGTGACGGCACAGCTGCTCTGTGTCAGATTGCTAGAGGTGAGGTTGCTATAGGAGCAGCTGTTCTGCGAAGAGCCATTTCCACAAATGCTGCCACCCATAGTAGAATCATAGCTGCTTGGGTTTTCGTAGTTCTCTGTTGTGCTCTCAATACTGCCCAGGTCGCTAAATCCACTATCTACAACTTGCTGTGAGTGATCTGAAACCGATGGGACATCCATCATTGGACTGGTTTCCATGTTCTGCAGAGATGGCACTGAGATGGCACTCTGATCTGGGCTGATTTGGGCATAGCTGCTCTCTAGGGCAGGAACACTTGGACTATTGACAGAACGGACTGACTGGCCAGGATGGGAATGAACGGACGAAACTGGGCTGCTGTGATCTGACTGCTGGCAATCATCCAGTGTGGCAGCGATTTGTGGACTTTGGTCTGCATGGGTGTAGTTTTGTAGGCTTCTACAGGCCTCTTGAGTCTCAGCACAATCCTGAAAGGTATCATCCTGTTCCCTGTTCTCCTGGGTCAAGGACTGAACTGCCTGAACAGTCTCTGAGTCGATTTCCATGGTGGCTGTGTTACCCTCTTTGAACTCAGAATCTGGTTCGCTGTTCTTTTGGTCCTGTTTCTGTGTCTCCTCTTCTGGGGGCTCCTCATCAGACTCGGGTGCATTTTCAGTATCCCCAGCAAGCTCCTTAGGCTCGCTGTTACATGAAGCTGCAAGGTCAACCCCACAGTCCATCAGGACCTCTGGATTTGAATGACTAGGCTGGACACTAAGGTCTAAAAAAGCCTCCTGGTTTTCCAGCACTTCTTTGAAAGTTTCCCTTGGGAGTTCTTCCTTCTCCACTTCGGCAGACTCCATGTGACTGTCATCTTCATCATCCGCATCGTGATCCTCGTTGTGAGATGGCTCTTCATCCTCCTCTTCTTCCTCTTCATGATCATCCAAATGCACGGTGTCTTCCTTATCCATGGAGATTCCTGATTCCTCTTTTTCCTGACTTTTAGCACTATTCTGGTCTTTTTCTACAGTTTCTTCTTCCTCCTCCTCCTCCTCCTCTTCCTCATCTTCCTCCTCCTCCTCCTCTTCTTCCTCAGGTTTGATGAGATCCTCATCTGGTTTTTCATTTGGTGATTTATTTGGACTTACAGGTGCACATGTTTCTTCCTTTCTGTTTCCATCCCGAGGCAACAGGGCTTCCACAGTCTCCCTCACCTCCTCCCCAATCCCGATGGGCGTGGGACTAGTTTTGTCTTCTGAAATCTCCTTCTGCTCTTCCACTGTGACCTGGTCATCAGGTTCCATGGGTGTTTCTGGTGGGGTATAGAGATTCAGTTTAAATCCGGTCTTCCTCTCTTTGTTTTGCCTCCACTTAGAAAGACCACGCTTTGTTCCTTTTGGCCATACTTGTTTGCACTTTAGAGGTTCAGGATTGTCTTTGCTCCCTTCTTTCAAGTTACTTGCATCATCATCTATTTTGTCTTAGTGAAGAGACAGAAAGGGGAAGGAAGACAAGCAAAGTTTTAGAAAGCATAGCCATGGACAACTTGAATTCATTCCTCTAAATTAATTAGCCAGCACCACTTTTAATTTAGCATTTTAAGAGTTGATGGTCAAGATAATCAAGACTAATGTAGAACAATATTGTTGCATAGATCAAGTAAATAACCTAGGCCTGGGAAAACATTTTAGTTTAACAAACAAGACATTCTATGGTGCAAAGGCCCTGAGTCCCACAACATTTAATTAAAAAAAAGAACCTGAACATTCAGAAATTAGGAAATACAGGGGAAAGGAATTAATGCTAGCATATATCCAAATCATCACTGTACTAGAAAAATAACTAGAAGACTAACTCATATATCTATCCTGAGAAAATAAACTTTTATAGATATTTACTTGATTTAAACGATCTCAGATGACATTATTTAATTTTCTTTGAATGTTTCCTCTGGCATAAAAATAAACTGTGTACCTCTGAAACAAATGAATAAATAACTAAATACACAAAACACAAATGCATCTGTAAATCATCCTTTTTAGGATATCTTTTTTCTTTTCCCCTTTGGCAGTACAAGGGACTGAACCCAGGGGCTTTTTGCACATTCTCTGAGCCTTTTTAAAGTTGTATTTTGAGACAGGGTCTCACTAAATTGCCCAGGCTGGCCTAGAACTTGTGATCCTCTGGCCTCTGCTTCCCAAGTAGCTGGGATTACAGGCATGTGTCACCATGCCTGGCTAAGGATCATCATTTTTGCATGATACAACCTAAAATACAATTACCATGAAATTGCTGAATATTGAAAATACAGGTATTCTTTATATCACTAACTGTCCACATTATATTTTGTTTTTTTTTCTTTAATATTTTTTAGTTGTCAATGGATCTTTACTTTATTTATTTATATGTGGTACTGAGAATCGAACCCAATGCCTCACGCATGCTAGGCAAGCACTCTACCATTGAGCCATACGCCAGCCCCCACATTATATTTTGGATCAGTTTACTGCTCAACTGGAAGATTTGAATTGTAAAAACAATTAGAAACACACTGTGATTGAAAAGTTCATTTCAGTTCAGGTAATCTTATTTTTCTATATCTATATGTATATATAAATATAAATAAATGTTTACATAAATATAAGCAAATACATGAATAAATATATTTACACACACATAATAAGAAATAAGCTGGGTGCGGTGGCGTAAACCTGTAATGCCAGCACTTAGGGAGGCTGAGACAGGAGAATTATGAGTTCAAAGCCAGCCTCAGCAAAGGCGAGGTGCTAAGCAACTCAGTGAGACCTTGTCTCTAAATAAAACACAAAATAGGGCTGGGGATGTGGCTCAGTGGTCGAGTGCCCCTGAGTTCAATCCCCAGTACCAAAAGAAAGAAATATATAAAACATCCAAGTCTTAATTTGTTTAGAAGACTGAAGACCATACTAATGCCCTAAAATAAATGACCAATTTAAAGGGAAAGCTCTATAAAGAGCAATAGTCTTACTAGAAACGCTATTTTGGGACAGATATGGTGGTACACTCTCCAGCTACTTAGGAGGCTGAGGCAGGAGGATAGCAAGTTTGAAGCTTGCCTTGGCAACATAGCAAGACCTGGTCTCAAAAAAATAAAAAAAGAAAGAGCTAGGAAGGTAGCTCAGTGGCAGAGCACTCCTGAGTTCAATCCTCTGTTCCCAACCCCCTAAAAAACAAAAAAAATCAGTAACAACAACAACAAAAGTATCAAACACTATTTTGGAGAACAAAAATAAGATCTAACAACTGGGCTGGGGCTGTAGCTCAGCGGTAGAGCACTTGCCTAGCATGTGTGTGGCACTGGGTTCAATCCTCAGCACCATATAGAAACAAACGAAATAAAGGCATGCTGTTTATCTACAACTACAAAAAAATTTTTTAAAAAAATCTGACAGCTGAGGAAGAGAGATCTTTTGTGCCAGAATGGAGTGATCTCTAATCCTAGGTAAACTCTAGCTGTTAAACTAAAATGTTTTCTACATATAAACTTACCTGCCAGCACATTACACTGAATTTGACTAGCTGAAAAGAACATATATGTGATGTAGAATGATCTTCCAGAAGTGCCAAGTACTGGGCCTGAGTTAAGTCATGTTGAGATGTTCATATTTTTTCCTTTCTATTCACAATGGCAGATACAGCCCTATCAATGGCCACAGAATCCATATTCTTCATATATATCTCAGTCCTTTTTATTTTCTATTTTGAGACAGGGTCTCCCTAAATTGCTGAGGGTCTTGATAAATTGCTGAGATGGCCTTAACTTGCTATTCTCCTGCCTCAGTCTCCTGAGTTGCTGGGATTATAGGTGTATGCATGCACCTGGCAGTCCTATAAGCTTTTGTAGGAATACGTCCCTAATTCAGAAGATGAGTTTTCAGTCAATTATTTTTAGACGGAATAAGATCCTGAAAGGTATAACATGGCCACTAAGAATTCCTAAAGGTCAATAGCACAAAGTGGAGAAGAAAGGCAATACTTTTTTTTTTTTAAACATTTATTTTTTAGTTGTAGGTGGACAGAATATATTTTATTTTTTTATGTGGTGCTGAGGATCGAACCCAGTGCCTCATACATGCTAGGCGAGCACGCTACCACTGTGCCATAACCTCAGCCCCAAGAAGAAAGGCAATATTAATTCACCTACTGGCTCCTGAGAAGATAGCCAAGAAGGGGAAATAAATCTCAATCTCCACACACACAAAAGAGCTCTCACTGCAGTCTGATGCTGTTTGTGTGTTCATTTGTTTAAAGGATCAAAACAAAACAAAAAGGCTTGGTCTCTCTATATCCAGGGTTAAAATGTCCTTCCCTCAACAAATCTCATATGCCAATTATAGTATTCCTGCTAAAGTAAGGAAGCCAAGAAGGTGCTAACTTAGGTTCTTAAAACTGACTTTTCAAATGCTAGAGTGAAACCTGTGGTTCCCAGGCAAACGAGATGGTTTGTTCCTCAGACTGCAGTAAGTTTTGGAAAGAGTCATTTTGGCTGTAGAGAAACCATTCTTACAAAGCTTCATGATTCAGCTGGGAGTACAAGTGCCCAAACTGAGTGCTTTTACTTATTTATTTATTTATTTTTGGTATTGAGGATTGAACTCAGGGGCACTTGACCACTGAGCCACTTCCCAGCCCTATTTTGTGTTTTATGTAGAGACAGAGTCTCACTGAGTTGCTTAGCACCTCGCCGTTGCTGAGGCTGGCTTCGAACTCACGATTCTCCTGTCTCAGCCTCCCTAAGCGCTGGGATTACAGGCATGCAGCACTGCGCCTGGCTCAAACTGAGTGCTTTTAAAACAGCACATCAAAGACAATTCAATGGTAGTTTGGTAGGTTTTTTAGAGCATGGGGAAGAGGTATCCCTGTTAACTTAAAAGGAAGAACTATTTCCTGATTTCTACATTATCACAGCTAATACTGATGGTGTGGGTAAGTTCATATGATTCTTGATCATTGTATCCTCAGATACTACTGATGCTTAAGATGTACCACTAGGGGGGAGGGGGCATGGGGACAGCAAGGGTGATGGAATATGATGGTCATAATAACCCTAACTTTATGTATGACTGCATATATGATATGATTCTATACAACTTACAACTAGAGAATTGATATGTTATCCTCTATCTATGTACAATGAGTCAATTTACACTGTCAACATGTAAGCCTAAATAAAACAAGAATAAAAATTA
>PVHX01008571.1:0-15437 GCA_004024805.1 Geosciurus inauris | reverse complement strand
TGACAGACTTCAAATTTTTTGAAGCTAAGCCAATTTCTGGAAAAATGAACCCACCTAGTAGTTGTTTAACATAAAATCCCATTGCAGGGAGAAAAGACAGATGAACACTTATTTCAGGTGTGGCGGCATGACCTCCCAGATGCCTTTGGTATCACTCCAGGAGGAAGTCAGACTGACAGTCATAGGGTAAGGTTTTTATAACCCTCTACTTACTTCTACACAGGTCAGCATTCTTAAAGCAATGATTGTCTTTTCCTTCCTCTTCCTCTGTTTGTCTTTTCTTCCCAGGCTGATGTTGGAATGCTTTTCTCAGGACTGGCTTCCTGCCATCTTCCTCCACTTCGATCTCACAGGTAGGCTCCAGCTGCGGCATTGGCCTCTCTTCATCTGAGTTGTCAAAGGGCTCATTCAGTACTTCTGTCGTCTCAGAAATAGTCTCAGTTGTTACACTGCTGTTGATCCTTCTGCGTTTACGACCCCTTTTCTTCTTTAGTACAAAAGGCCTCTGAAATTAATTCCAAACATAATACATAAGAGCTCATGAGAAATTAAATGGTTGTGTCGATATGCAGCAAACATGTACCGAAAATGCGCCTGAGAATCTTACACGTAAAGACTTCTGTAAATGCCTTTGTACTTAACCTTCCATTTGATGTTTAACATCCCTCTCGGGCTCCAACTACAGAGGCAAGTGTTTTCCAAATAAAACAGCTGTTTACTCAAGCAGATGCTTCAAGAGGGCACATCCCAGCAGCTTGACTGTATATTTTGAAAGCTAAGCTTTGCTTTTCTAGCATGTATTTCCAAGTGGTACTTGCTGGCTTCAATATCCTAAACATCATAGATCATTTTAGGGCACTATGGACCCCAATGTTTCTATAAATGGTGTGATAATTAACTAGCCATCGAGTCACTCATTTAATGCTTGGTAACTGTTCAAGGAATACCCACTAAATGCAAAGCACTACGGACAACATGATGGTGTACAACACTGGCTTACTTGTCCGGTTTCATAGGATTTCAGGAACTATGAGAGAGGGGAAGAAGGAAAGGGTACTCAAAGAAAGTATTACTCTCCCCATTAAAAAGCCCACAAGGTTGGGTATTGGTAGCTGCTAAATAATTGATAATTCTCCTAAATATTTTAATATGAAAGGCAGCAAAAACAAATTTCTATTTTCCATATAAGATACAAAAATACTGCTTCTATTTGTACTAAACATCAGCACAAATGACTCTAAAATCGTAATAGAATGTTTTCCCAAGTAAAAAAGTATTGAACAATACAAAATTTAAATATAGGAATAACAGGACGATTTTCTGTTAAAATGTTATCTGTCAATAATAAGCCCCAATATTGTTGAAAATAAACTGCAAAGAAGGGTTTAATAAATCTGGTTAAAACCCAACCTCTCGAGCTGGGAGTGTAAGTACAGTGGTAGTGCTCTTGCCCATCATGCACAAGAACCTGGGTTCAGTCCCCAGTATAAAACAAATGAAAAAGCCAACCTTCAAGTAAACTGTATCCAAAAATTATTGTCAGCTGGGCGTGGTGGCGCACGCCTGCAATCCTAGCACTTTGGGAGGCTGAGACAGGAGAATCACAAGTTCAAAGCCAGCCTCAGGGGGCTGGGATTGTAGCTCAGCGGCAGAGCGCTTGCCTTGCATGCGTGAGGCCCTGGGTTCGATCCTCAGCACCACATACAAAGCAATGAAATAAAGACATCGTGTCCATCTACAACTAAAAAAATATTTAAAAAAAAAAAAAAAAAAGGCCAGCCTCAGCAACGGTGAGGTGTTAAGCAACTCAGTGAGACCCTTTCTCTCAATGAAACACAAAATAGGGCTGGGGATGTGGCTTAGTGGTTGTGTACCCCTCAATTCAATTCCCGGTACCAAAAACAAAACAAAACCAAAAATTATTGCCTTACATTTTTAATGCTCTGAATTTAATGCTCTTGGCAAACACACATAGGTCTGCAAATCATATTCTGTAATTTAATATTTGCGGTTATTAATAACCACCCCCTCAAGTCTGCCTGCCCTCCCAAACCACTTGAATTTTCCCAAACACAAGTGTAGAAGATATAAAAGAACTGTTTTCTTAAGTTTGAGTCCATTTATACGGTAGTGGTCTACATCACATGGTGGATGATTCTGGGTTTTGATATTTTTAGGACAAGTTTCTCTTGTTATGTACATAATGAGAATGATGCATCCTCTTTGTAAGAAATTAAAACATTATTCAGAAGCCTGATTGGGATGTTCCTTTCTACCACCTCCCCACAGCTACCCTTCCACTAGTTGCCAGGCGTAGAAGAAAGTGCTGATCTGGGAGTGGCAAGCTGCTTGACAGACACTACATAGCGTAGACTTAGAGAGAAGAGCCTTACCTTGTATCCCATTATCTCTATTTATTTTGGCTTCACTAACAAAACCTGGCCTGTTTTATATCACAGACAGACACCACTGACAAAGGTATCAGATCTGGGAAAGCAATTACCTAAAAACAAAACCAATTGTTTACTTTCTATACTACTGGAGAAGAGATGGTATAATTTAGAAAAACCACTAGGCTACTAAGACATAAGGAATTTCATTAATGTGCCATAGGCGGGCTGGGATTGTACCTTAGCGGTAGAGCGCTTGCCTCGCATGCGTGAGGCCCTGGGTTCGATCCTCAGCACCACATACAAAGCAATAAAATAAAGATATTGTGTTCATCTACAATTAAAAAAAAATAAAAAAATAAAAAAAAATACGTGCCATAGGCTACAAATGCAAAACATCAGCCCAAAGGGCCCAAAATACTTTCTAACAATTCTATGCTGAGAACAAGAGAGAAGCAATAGCAAAAACACTAGGCTTGGAATGACTCTGGAAGTCTCTTGGCCTTCTTAGGCCTTGAAGGGTGGTTGAAGTGCTCTCTGGGGCCCCTTTTTTCTCATAAATGGATTCTACTCCTGCAGACCAGCAGGTGGCAGTGACTACTAGACTAGAAAGCTGGCCTGTCCCTGGTTTATGCCTTAGCACCAGTAGACATAATCATGACCGTAAGATAATTAATTACGATATCTGATCAGTGAGACTGTGTACACAGAAACTACATCTGAAGTACAGAGTGAAACAAATAATAACACAATGTTGGCAATGACAAATAAGATTTGACTGAAAGCTGCTCAGACTGAAATCTGAATAGCACATACCTTTCTCTTTATGGCAACTGACTGTGGTTTAGTCAATCTTGGGGGAGAGCTTTGAATATTTTCTTCCTCCTCCTCCTCTTCCTCCTCTTCTTCTTCCTCTTCCTCCTCTTCCTCTTCCTCCTCCTCCTCCTCCTCCTCCTCGTCCTCCTCCTCACTGCTCTCTTTAGACAGCTCCATCAATTGCCCTCGTTCCCCTGCCACGGGCCGGCTCTCCGGGGAATGCAAATATTTATTTTTCGATTGTACTTTTGCAGGTGATTGCCTACTGTTCGCTCTAGATGACAGGATTTCTTGCTCCTCCTTTTCCCAGCAGCTAGCTTGCTCCATTAGCCGTTCAGCCTAAGGGGAAGGGTAAAAATGGCGGCTGGTGAGAGGGTAGTTATGCAGCCAGAGCCTCTAAGGAACAATGGCAAAGGGTCTCTAAGTGGGTTCTGATCAGGACAGTCAGCCAGCCAAGCAAATTCCAGCTGCATCATCTCAGGACCCTTTGCATCAGTTAGGATAACAAATCAAAGAAGATTGGGTTTCATGGGATATTTAGCAGTATTAATGATGCAGCGAATTGATTTGAGTCCTTTATCACTACATTACATGCTCACTGGCATGGAGCACTTTAAGCAAGTTCATAAACACAAAGAATCGATTGACATTTGCAGTCTTGGAGCTCAGCACCAAATCTGATCTGATTACATGCTGTCAGTAGTGAAAAATGCTGCTTTGTGATCAATGATAAATGTTTCATTTTTCATACTCAATTCAATAAAATTATCATGTCTTACCATGCAACCTCAGTTAGGATAAATTAGTGCCATATCATTTCACAAGCTCTCTATATTACCAAGCCTTTGACAATGATGTTAATGATTTTCTTAGTTTAAGAGAGCTCTAAGATTGAAGTTACACAACTTAGGATGATGAAGTCAATCATTACCTCTTTTTCGGCTTCCCGCTCTTCTTCTGAAACGGCAGCATTAGAAATTAAAATTGGGGTCCACCTCAGACTCTCTGGATCAAGTTCATTGGCTCGGGAACAGGTTTTCAGCTTTTCCATGTGGCCCAATATCAGCTTTTCCCTTCTAATGATGACAAATCTGTAACATGATTAGGCAGACCAAAGCACAATCAAAAGCTACAGTTTTACTTCACTTTCACATACTAACACATACTAATGCTAACACTGTGTGGGTCAGAGGGAAAAAAATCAGAAAACACATCAATGAAAGGGTAGAGTAAACTGAAATACAAACAACAAAAGGATCATTTCATGATTGCTTTATAGGAGAAAACTTCTGATAATACCACCAAGGAACCTCTCCAGTGTGAGGTGTCCCAAGGCCTGCGGACTGACCTGCCATCTCTCTTGTCAATCATGTGCAGGTGCTGCAGAGTGGTGGCGATATCATGCGGGCACATGCCCGTGGCTCTGCTAATCGCCTTGATGCTGATGTGCCTCTCATGGTGGTGGTAGAGGTATTCTAAGATGACGCTCTTCCAATAGGCCAGGTAGGAAAGACGACCCAGATCAGAGAGTGGTTTTTCAGGAGACCCTGCTTGGCCTTCTCTTCTAGAAAGCAAATAGCCTAGGGGAAAACAAGCAAACCGTCCATTCACTGTGGTGTTTCTAGAGCTAGGAACAGGAGCCACCAGAAATAATACAAGTAGCAACAAGGTAAAAACATCACACCAGTGAAGTTCATCTTTTTATGTGTGTGGCCTCTTCCTAGTTACAGTGATTCAATCCCTAGGAAGTTTATGCTTCTGAATTTTATACAGTGGCACTATAAATCAATTCATGCAGTCAGCCATAGCATTGCAAACACATCGTGACATATTTAACAAAGACTCAAAGTTAAGACTGAAGACATTACTTCCGGTAAGTTTCAACATCTAAGTCTCCCGCCACCTTTAAATTCTTTCAAAACTCAATGTCAGGCGCTTACTCAGAAATCCTGTTGAGGGACCACCCCGAACATTAATGGGCAAGTTGTTTTCCGCAGGAAGGACCTAATGACCCTTTGACAGCTGGGTCTTAATAAAAGAGAAGGGACGCCATTGACTCAGAGTCTATATTGCCTGTTACATTTAACTAGCCGGGTGATCTGAAGCTCTGTTTTAGGAGTAATAAAGAATGCCTTTCAAGTCAACCCTGCAACTGACATCGGCTCCACTAGCTTTACTTCCACCTCTTTCATGGAAATTAATTTATAATCCAAACTCAGAATGTTGCTCTAGCAAATTAAACACACACACACAAAACAAACAAACAAAAATAATTCCTTAAACTATTTCACGCATACTCTGAAAATCCCCAAGCCTGTTATGCTTTTGAAGGCATTCTACAGCTTTACTGTGAAGGTTCCTTGGCAAAGCAACTTTGAAATGAGAAAAACTTTAAATCCACTTGAAGGTAATGAATGAAAGCTGGCGGCTGTCGCGGTAATTAAGAGCCACTTATGGAGTAGAGAAGAAATGCTGTAAACTAATGATGTCTACCTTCCTCTAATTATCTATTTCAACAGCCTCACCTTCGTGAACTTCCTAAATTTAAACAAACATCAACCACATACAGTAGGTGGCAGCAATTACAAAATCATGCCGCTCTGTAAACCACCCAAATCTTCAGCATTTTTCTTCTTTATCTACATTTTCAAAATGGCTGCATTCTCAAGAATTTTCTCAATTTTAGTGTTTTATTACAAGGAGAAATCAACAGCTCTGATGCATACTGCTGCCTCTCAAAAATCACTGCAAATAATGCAGAAATATACAACAAGAAATTCAACTTGGACCCCATAGGGGTATAATCACAGCATTTTGCATCTTGATAGCTTTAATCTGAATGCCATTAAAAAGAACAGCCATAAATTTAACATTAGGTTTTTCTGAAGTCTTTTGACTCATTTGTCTCTTTAATTCATGTTTAAGTGCAAAGGATTTGATTGAATGCAAACAAGCACCACAACATTTCACAGTCAAACCACTGTCGACGTCACTCCAGACTGAGGCTTTCAAGAGCAGTGTCAGGAATGCTAACATCAATGGCTGCTGTGCTGAAGCCAGCCCATATCATGCCTTATCAACATAGGAAAGAGCTCCTTCTCTGTGGTCAGAGTACTAAGGGGGCCCAAATCGCAGAACACAGATAATTGGCACATCCGTCACCTGCCTCCTAAGTGCTTGGCCCACGCTGAGAAATGTACTCAGTCAGCTGGAGGTCCCAGCTCTGTACTCCTGGGGGGAAAAGAACTATAGAACCATGGATAAGGAACTATCCCCTTCTGTCCATGAGAGCCCACAATTAAAAGTCCCCTGCAGTGGCTATGGAAGTCCCTAGGCCCTCACTGGTTCTTATCTGAACCCCACAGAAAGCCTCCCTTTCAGCTTGATAGAAGGATTTCTGTAAAACCAAGAGATTCAGAAGGTGGTCCTGAGCCGTCCCTACCTTATATTCCCCACTGTGACGGGCTCCTCTGCCAGGAAGCATGTGTTCTTTGTTCTGTCTTCCCTTCCCATCTCCTTACTCTAGACTAAGAGGTAAGCAGCCAGAATTCAAAAATAAGCCCCTCCCCCACCATTTTACCCAGATGTTCCTGTTTTTCACCTGAAGGTTGTCCAGATATACCTTATCTGGGCCTGAGCTAAATAAGTGAGGCCAGTCAAGGTAGGCAACTAGGGTCTTGGGGAATGTTTAGGTACAAACCTTTCAGCACCTGCTGTTCCTACCATGTTAAATGGCTGTCTCCTGAGACAGTGTTTAGACAACAACTGTAGCCTGTGGCTGACACTGCCTCGGAAGTCCTGATGAGCACAGGCACACTGAGTCCATTGGTCTTTCCCAGCAAACACTCTCCTACTTTGCAAGCAAGGGTAGGGATGAAGCAAGGAAACTGCCAACATATGCCAAGAAGACATTTTCCTAGGTGCCGGAGAAAAACAACTAGAAACCCAAACTCCAACCAGAACACACCAGGCGGGTTTTCAGGAATGATGTGCACAAACACCATGGATTCGAGACCCTCAAGGAACTCAAAACTAGTGGGAAGAAAGGACACTTCCAACAAGAGTCATCTAGAAGTCCACAAAGTCTCCTCCAGAAGCTTTGGTTTAAATAAATTCCACCAGAACAATCAAACTGACCACAGATATATTTCTTATTCCTTACTAGTTAAGGGAAATCATTTGTAACCTCTTAGTCTACATAGTTTAGAAGAAAAGGGTGCCAGGTCTACTCTGTTGTGCACTAGGTTGATAGAAGGTTAGAATTCAATGGGGCTGGGATTGTAGCTCAGCGGTAGAGCGCTTGCCTCGCATGCGTGAGGCCCTGGGTTCGATCCTCAGCACCACATACAAAGCAATAAAATAAAGACATTGTGTTCATCTACAACTTAAAAAAAAAATCTTAAAAAAAAGGTTAGAATTCAAATGTTACCTGCAGCAGGCACCTGCCTTCACAGAAGCTGCAGCTGCTGGCACTTCCTACTGACATCCATAACATGAGATTTTAAAAAATTTTGTTTATTCCTACTTTTTCTAGGCTCTTCAAAGAATAATTATGATATAGCCCATTGACAGAATAATTTTTGGTAAGAACATTTTACTTATTGAGTAATTATAGAGGTGTGGTGGTTTAAGTTACAGCTCTTAAATTTAACTTACCAAAAAGATTCCAAATAATTGATCTAAGATGCAGGGAAATAAAAAGCACTTATCTTGGAAGCCGGTGTATTATCCTGAAGCATCTGAAACAAGTACAATACACCCCTGGTGAATAGATTCCCATGGCGTGCTAACACCTCTCCTTAAATCAGGATACTTTCAATCAGAAAACCTCAGCTACCCCTGGGGAAACCTGGCTAATTCAGATGGAAAACAAAGTGATATGTGGAGGACAAATCCCAGTAGCTGCAGTATAATTAATCGCTGGTGAAATTATTCCCTTGAACTTGCCTGTGAGCCAGGGGTGCTGGAGAACAGCACTTACTCATAAGTAGGAGCTTGTAATTGAAAACCGAGTGGCCCATAAACCCCTCACCCACATCAACTATTTTGAAGCTGGCTTCCCTTTTTGCTTCATTGGAACTACTTAACCAGGGGAAGGTGAGGTCTGAGTGTTGGTGCCGGAACCACACGCTTCATTCAAAAAAGATTATCAAGGTGTCTGTTTGAAGGGACAGAAGAACAATGTGATCTCTACAAGGTGTAAGCATTTCTAAGCTGTACTGCACAGGACCAGGTGTACCTCACTTCTGTCGAGGCTGACCTACTTGTCAATTCTGATGTTACCAGCCCTCATCCCCTGAGTTTGAAATGGTTAACCTCCTCTCAAGAGGAGAGAGAGAGAAAAAAATTTTTTTAAAGTGGTAGAGAGTTGCTTTCATGTAGGCAGACAGATTATGATAAGAAAGGAACAATATAGTCAAGGTCAAGATTTGTTTTTGAAGACCCAAATCCTCAAATTAATTTAACTCCCAGCATAATAATTACAAAGGTAATCCTCATTTGTATGAAAATTCCTTCCTTTGAAAAGAATGATAGTCAAGATTGTAGAGTGGACCAAGAATAGAACACTGTTCTTATGCAAGGCTGTGGATATGGATAAGGGTCTCCCCTTATGAAGGCGGCCACCCTTCATCCTTATGTGCCTCCATCATCTACTACCTGAAACCAAGCCATATGAACTTCCTTAAACCCCAAAGTGTAAACTTTGGCAGGCTACTCACTCCTAACTCCCATCTGTCTGGATTATGTGAGTTCGGGGTCACCAGCTGCTTTTAGGAGAAGATAATCTTCAAGGATTACACACCTTTCATCAGACACCTGTTTAGCTCAGCAAACCCTGCTGAAAGGCCTCATCAGTAGACAGTACTGGGTTTGCAAGCCTGGGAACCGACACCAAACCAGGGATTTATGGCAGCTCTTGAGCAGAGGAAATCTGACGACTCTAACCATGTAGTTTATGTTTGGAGAGATGGCAATTCACTGGTCTGTAGCTCATCTGTTACTGGTTTCCGGGGGTGAGTAGCACTGTGACCAAGTGGATGAATGAATGGCATGTTAGTAGTTCTAATTCTTGACAGGCTATCTATGTCTCCTTTTTAAAATTTTGTGGTGATTTTGCAATAAGTGCAGAATGAAGCTGAGCTCTAGCTCTCATTGTTTTAAGAGAATAGCAGTGTTCTAAATGATCTGTGACCTGCCTAAAATCTTATGCTTTCTATTTATTAGAGGATACATACCTCTAAAGTGCCTCCCTGGTAACAATGGACATTTTGAAAAATTTCAAATATTTTTTAATTTAAGAGATTGGTTTTAAAACTGGAAGCTTAAGACATCTTTCCCATAATTGGATGGGTTTGGTGTAATTATGTAACAACCCAAATAAATACTGCTTCTCAAGATCCCACAGTGTGTTCTTTCAGACCCACAGCATCAGTATCACCTGGAAATCTGCTAGAACTATCAATTGTTAGACTGTATGTCTGACCTGGTAAATCTGAAACTGTGGGGGAAGGTCCAGCACCTGAGCATCAACAAGCCCCTCGGGTGATTCTGATGCATACCAGATTAAGGACCACTGCTATAAACCTTGCTTTGGCACTGATAATATTGATGAGCATGTGAACTGGGAGTGGGGTGGAGGGTGGAGATGAATATATGGTGGGACGGAAGATTCACAAGTGAGTAAGATCTCACCTGGCTCCTTGCTGGTAGAGAACTGGAGAGTAGATTCTCCAACAACAGACTGAAAGCTAGTAGAGGTCAGTGATTGCACTATCCTTTGTACTATGCCTGTGCTTCTAACCTACGTTGTACACACAAAACATTCTTGCTAACATATGAATTCTGATTCAGTAGGTCTGGGGTGTGTCTCAAAAGTATGTGATTCCAACAAGTTCTGATACCACGAGCCATACTTGAAGAGCAAGGGTTCTTGGAAATCTTGATCTTAGGACCACGTCACATTTTAAATTTCTCCATGACTCTGAAAAGCCTTTGTTTATAATGGCTATATCTACTGATTTTACCGAGAAATGACAAATACTTGTTAAACAAAAGAGAAGACAGGCACTGTTTTACATTTTTTTAAAAACCACTTTAATATCTGGCTTAAGACTGGAATGGAATCCAGGGATCACAATGCGCCAGCTGTGTGATTTTGGGCAATTTATTTAACCTCTTGGTGGTAGTCCATTATCCTCATCTGTAACATGTAGATAATAATCACACTTATTTCTTACAGTTGTAAGGATAAAATAAGTTAGTGTCTGACATATTACTATAGCCCTGTGTTAGCATTGGCTATTACTGATAGTTAGCAAATCCAATGAATGAAATCTCAAGGTGATCACCTGGATGACCAAACATCCTTAATATAGGGGGAAAAAAAGAAAATTTGGATGGAAGAAAGGAGACAAACTGCTTTATAGAGTCAGATTGAGAAGTTACGTTCCTTTTCTACCTATGCATGAGGTTATCTGAAAACCAACCACTGCTTTGGTCAGAAGTTCTTCCACCATCGCTTTCCCTCCTCCCCCATTTCCAGTTAACCAACCAAATATGAATTTAATTAATGGAAGAGATCATGAAAAAATAATCCTGCTTCAGGCATATTCTCAAGAAACTAGCTTAGATCAGTTAAGGGCAGTTCTGTACTCCCAAATTTCCTTTAGCTTTTAAGTCCTTAACTTCCAGGTCTAACCTTAAGAAATGGCAATCCCTTCTAACCACAGTAACAATGACTGCTTCGGGCTTCTGCAGAACCCAGAGATAGTCCCAAGACATGTAACAAAGCCCAACTATTCTAAAAGACTAAAGTGTGTCCCTAGGAAAATGTCCTAAGCCAATGAAATGCAGGGAGTCAGAGTATCTGCAGGGAAGGACAGCCAGCTACCCTGGGTCACATCCTGGCTCCTTCTCTAAGCCCCTCTCTGAGATGTCTCTTCTCAAAGATCCCACATGTTCCCTGACACTGCAGTGCACTGACCACTGTAGTGTTGAGTTCTGCTTCAATTACGTGGAGGGGGCTGCTGATCTTTCCTACTCCATCTTCTCCATCCCTCCAAGCCCACTCCAGAGAGGGATGGCATCCCTTCAATTCCTTCCAGGGGAAGGTGTGTGGTAGGGGCATGTGATGCTTGTGTGTGTGAGAGCTTATAAACTAGGCTGGGGGTTATCAGATAATTTCCACAGTTCTGTGGGTAGCTGTAGACCCCTTTGAAGGGGGTGGTCAATCTGCATGTCAGTCACAGAGGAAGTGTTCAGACAGAAAACAGGGCATCAGGTGGCAGGAAAGGGACTCCCTTCCCTCTGTGGTGCCTATATATTGAACATCCACAAATATGCTCCTGAATTGAGTGGCCAGGGTAACACCTGCTGCGTGGGAGCAGGCTGAGGGCCAGAGACAAACCCTGCAACACAGCCACACACCAAAGATGAGTCAATGGTATTTTTATAACTGTTAATATAATTCAGTGGGAACGTGTCTCTCCTTTGCTTCTATTTTTATCCTCTAGTCTAGCCCATGGTTCTCAACCCTGGCTGCACAAAAGAATCACTTGGGGGCTTTAAAAAAACTAGAGATATCTATCACCCTAAACCTCAAACTCTTGCCTATCTCAGGCCAGTTGGATTTGAGATACATTACGGGTTACTTTCAAGAAAGGGCTTTGGGCCAGAATATTAAAGGGGGTAGAGCACCAATCCTTCTCCATTTCTGTCATCCCAAACGGCTGTGATGAGAGCAATGGTGTCTAATGAGAGACCCCAGTAGAAGGTGAAGCTTGGGGAAATGGAGACTTGGAGTTGAGTCATGGGAGAAGGGTGGCCATCAATGAAGAGCGCTCTGAGGTATGCTTCACAGTTTCATTCAGCAAAACCTTCAACAGAGAAGCTGGTGTTTGTGTATAGTGTGTCGCCACAGGCAAGACCCTGCCTGATCTAGTCTATTAGAATAATATTTTTCTTTTTAAGGAAATGACCAATTATGAAACTGATCTGATCCACCAATGTCTTCATTAGGGAACACTGAGGTACCCACAACACAGGATAAAATGGTAATGGAACAAGAGATGCTACGCTCTTGTCAATACTACTCATGCCCAAACTAAAATCACTGGGAAGGCAGGCAGTTTCTAAAATGTTAACTTAAATATATTTGGGAAGTAACCAAATTGTTCATGAAACCATTTCCCTATCATAAATCTAATAAAGCTCTGATTTGTGACTCAGAGGTATTTCTATGAGGCGAAGGCCATCATCTTCAATGCAACGGAAATTAGAAAGATCTCAGAATGATGCCTTCTTCTTTGGCCTTTTTGATTTTCCACAGTTCAAACCACTTTTAAAATGCTAGACTTTGTAGGAAAAGCAAAACTTACACAATGAACATTTTTAAGATTAAGTAATTTGCAATTAAAACTTTTTTCCTCTCTTACAGATAGATAGGCATAAGTCCACATTAGAGATTCCACCTGAAAAACTATTTCAGAAAATAATTTGATTCTTTACTTCATACCTGTAAAAAAAGCATCTTAATAAAGCTGCCCCTTGGGTTTACAATTCTATTGAAATATGGATAAAAGTTTCATATTAAGTTACAAAATCTGGCTGGGGTTGTGGCTCAGTGGTAGAGCACTTGCCTAGCATGCGTGAGGTACTGGGTTCAATTCTCAGCATCACATATAAATAAATGAAAAAAACAAAGGTCCACCAACAGCTTAAAAAAAAAGTTACAAAATCTGATAACAAGCATTTACCATTGAAAACTTAGAGGATTTCAAACTCTTCATTAAATACATACACACTTTGAATAAAGTATCTGTTCTAAGCAAACAACTACACGTACTTACAGCACTTTACCTCTAAGACCATTTTCCTATAGCTAAACCCCGCAACTCCATTTCTCCTTTATCAAATTCCTAAAAGCAAAGCTGAGGCTTCTTTTGCCCATTTTTACAGATCTGAGGTTCTGTAGAGCAACTGAAACAGTTCATTTTACTATCTAGTTGTATGGGTCTAATCCAACCAAAAGACTGGGGTTGTGGGAAAGGCAGGTACATTTGCACCACTGAGGATGCTGCCACTGATTTCAGAACCAGGCCCTAGAAGACAGGATGGCTGGAAGAGCAATTCTCCCACAAGCCCCTTAATATAGTGTGTGTGTGTGTGTGTGTGTGTGTGTGTGCGCGCGCGCGCGCGCGCGTGCGCGCTGTAATTTTCAAAAATAGGACAAAGCATGTTGTAATTCCAATTCTGGAAGATGACCTTTCACACAGGAAACACAAACACACAGCAAGTTGGAAAAAAGAAAAAAGTGGAGATACAAATCTCTTTAAAATTTTTCTTTCTTTTCAAACAAAGTACTTTTCAAAAGGGAGTTGTCAGTCTTGTGACAACTTTCTAAAATCAAAGCATAGCCCTGATGTCACTAATAACTACTGTTGAAAATGTAAGTTGTCCTCAGGTTATCTAGACAAACAATCCCACTCCACTGGTCTACTACTCTTTCTGTTTATTTTTTATCTCCCAAATGCTTTCAAACACAATTTGAGGTTAAAAACCCTCTGTCAATAAATGTCTGTGTCCCCAACAGGGCTGCTGGTGTGTCCATTTCCGAGTCCTGCAGCACAAGTGCATGCTAGGCATAGGGGCTGGGGTGGGATGGGACATTCAGTGAAGTTACTAACTGGTTTGTCACTGGATTTGGTGTCATGTAGGCATCAAACCCTAATCTTAGAGGAATCTAGGTCCAAATTGACTATGATCAATTTAATATCATCACCCTAATAGTATTAAAAGACATTATTCTTCCTTCAGTTAGCAGACAGTACACTTCTCTAAGCCTCTTGAATGAGCTGCCACTTTTTATTGTTTAGATCCACTCTATTTTTTTTTTTTTTTTTTTGGTACTGGGGATTGAACTCAGGGGCACTTGACCACTGAGCCACATCCCCAGCCCTATTTTGTGTTTTATGTAGAGACAGGGTCTCACTGAGTTGCTTAGCACCTCACCATTGCTGAGGCTGGCTTTGAACTCGCGATTCTCCTGTCTCAGCCTCCCTAAGTGCTGGGATTACAGGCTTGAGCCACCGCGCCCGGCTTAGATCCACTCTATAATACTAGCAATAGCTAGAGTTGACTTCAGTAAGAATAATAGTATTAGCACAGCACCAGATATAATATCCCAATATTATCCCTGTGAGCCTTTATAGTATGTCGTCACTATTAAAGAATCACCATTCTATTTTCAAAGGTTTGGAATGATTTAGTAGTGTGTTCAGCAGTTGAGCATCTACTATGTGCTAGGCAATGTTCTAATTAGGTTGTAGAGAGACATTTTCCATATTTAATGAGGCAAAAGGCTCTGGGAGTTTAATTTGTTAACTAGCATGCAACTGCTGCACGCAAGAACCACAAACTACGTAAATAACAGGAACTCGAATAGACATGTTAATAGCTAAAGTTCTTTTTTTTATAAAATCAATTCAATATGCTGCACTGCAAGCAATCAATCACACTGCAATCATCATTTACAAATCAAAGGACAACGCTGATAATCACTCATGGGGGTACATACAACTAGGTGGAAGTGTGTGATTATGGATGAGTAGATTGGAGTAGATTGAAACTGTAAATTATGTAACTGTCTCTTGTAATTATCCTGCTCAAGTACAGAAACAAACTTCCTGTATAATTTTGTGAGAGAATGGAGACTGAGATACAGAATCACTTTTTAGTTGGTTTTAACCCTTCAACAGCTATTCAATTACGTGTGATGAGGTCAAAGAAAGTTTATGCTTAATTTATGAAAAGTTGGCAGGGAGTTATTTCAAAGAAAACCCTCTGAAAAGCTCAAGATTATTAATGAAATCATGATTTCTTTTTCTCCTCAAGAAAGATTTATCGAAATTATTTGGCAAAATAAACAATGTTTAAAGCAAATTCACAGGCACCATTCATTTTATTTCCTCTCTAAAAACATTTGTTACGCTCTGCAAGTTTTTAACTGGATGTAACTGAAAAGCTGCAGGGGTGGGAGGCTGTCAGAGTCCTCAGGCACAGCTTCTGCTTTGGTGGGGAAAAATCTTATTAACTTCTTTAAATTCGTGGGAAGAGTTCCAGCACTGGGCCAACCATGGGGCAGGACTTCAACTCTATGAACAGAGAACCATCTTCTCTATAAAAAGAAAAGGAAGCCTGCTTTTTATTTTTTTATTATTATTATTTTTTTTT
>PVHX01008570.1:0-82571 GCA_004024805.1 Geosciurus inauris | reverse complement strand
AGTGTTGGCGAGGATGTGGGGGAAAAGGCATACTCATACATTGCTGGTGGGACTGCAAACTGGTGCAGCCAATCTGGAAAGCAGTATGGAGATTCCTTAGAAAACTTGGAATGGAACCACCATTTGACCCAGCTATCCCACTCCTTGTTCTATACCCAGAAGACTTAAAAACAGCATACTACAGTGACACAGCCACGTCAATATTTATTGCAGCACAATTCACAATAGCCAAACTGTGGAACCAACCCAGATGCCTTTCAACAGATGAATGGATAAAGAGACTGTGGTATCTATATGCAATGGAATATGACTTAGCCTTAAAGAAGAATGAAATTATGGCATTTGCCAGTAAATGGATGATATTAGAGACTATCATGCTAAGTGAAATAAGCCAATACCCCCCAAAACAAAGGCTGAATGTTTTCTTTGATAGGTGGATGCTAACACAAAATAAGGGGAGAGTGGTGAGAGGAGGGGAAGAACATAGTCATTGGATTAGACAAAGGGGAATGAAGGGAAGGCAAGGGGAAATGGGAGTAGGAAAGACAGCAGAATTTGAATACACAAACAGTGCAAATCCATGTCATGTACAACCACAAGAATGAAAAGTTACTCCATGTATATGTGGCCACCCACTGCCATTGCCCCATCTCCAAACATAGCTAACTCCTTCTTGGGACACCATTGCTGCTGCCATTGAGATGCAGCAGCCTCCAACTTAGGACATCAGCCAGGGCCTGGAGGTCCACTGTCAAGGTTCCCGCAGGTTTGGCTGAACCTGGGGTCTCTCTCTTGAATGTACTAGTAGCCACCATCATGCTGCAGAGGTGGGAGAGAGCCAGGCTCTCCCCGGCAGGTCAGAGGATTGGAAGAGGGTGTGAGGTCATCTTGCTCTCTGTTCACCCAGCCGGCTGGTCCAGCACCCACAGGGTTCCCAGGGATCACTTGGGCTGGCACTTGCTGGGCCTTGGCACTAGTCCGGTCCCCAACTCCCTCCCCAGTATGGCGTCCACGAATCCTTGGTCCTGCTAAGTCCAGCATCAGTGCGCCACCCAGCAGGGCCGTCCAGCTCACTGGTCCTGGTATACCAATCCCTCCCTAGCCACCAACCCAGCCCAGTGCCCACAGCTACATGACCAGCCTGGAGCTCTTGGCTCCTGTTCCTGATCCAACTGATATAGAATAGCTCTCCAAGACAGGCACACAGGTTCCAGTGTTTAGCCCTCAGGACCATCTGGGAGAGAAGTGCCTGACACCTTAGTGGGAGCTATTTGGTTTAAGAGTATATACCGTTTGTATTGGGTACTGTTAATATTGATCTCCTCCTTAAAGGCAAAGTACTTAAAACCTTCAGGGACACTAAAAGTCTATAGAGTAGAAACCATACTACCTTAGATCCACATGACTAGGAAGACATACAAACAACATGAAAAAACAAGGGCAAAAGGTGCATCAAACAAACCAAGATGCTCCAATAACAGAATCCATTGACAACACAGTAGAAGAAATGTCAGAGGAGGAGTTCAGAATGTACTGATCCGCCATATAAAGGATGATGTAAGGAGTGAAATCAGAGATAAATTTCAAGAGGTGAAAGGAATTTCACTTCATTAAAGAGATATAGATTATGAAAAGAAATCAAGCAGAAATCCTCAAACTGTAGGAATCAATAAACCAAACTAAAAATTCAATGTCAGGTATTACCAACAGACTAGACCACTTGGAAGACAGAACCTCAGCCAATGAAGACAAAATACATATTCTTGAAAATAAAGTTAACCACACAGAGAATATAGTAAGAAACTAAGAATATAACTTCCAAGAATTATGAAAAGACCAAATTTAAGATTTATCAGGATAGAGGAAGGTGCAGAGATATAAACAAAGGACTGCACAATCTTTTCAATGAAATAAATTGGAAAATTTCCCAAACCTGAAGAACAAAATGGAAAATCAAAAATAAGAGGCTTACAGGACACCAAATGCACAAAATTAAAACAGACCCACACAAAGGCACATTTTAATGAAAATGCCTAGTATACAGAATAAGGATAGAACTTTTTAAAGGCCACAAAAGTATCAGATTGCATATGGGGGAAATCAATTCAGATCTCAGTTGATATCTCAACTTAGACCCTCAGAGTTAAGAGGTCCTACAACATATACAAAGCTCTAAAAGAAAATGGATGCCAACCAAGAATCTTATATCCAGCAAAATTAAGCTTGAAGATGAAATAAAAACTTCCCATGATAAAAGCTAAAAGAATTCACAACTAGAAAGCCTACACTACAGAATATTCTCAGCAAAATATTCCATAAGAGGAAACGGGGGGAAAAAATGTGAAAACCAGCAAAGGGAGGAAATACAGTAAAGGAAAAGACAATTAAAGGTGAAACTAAGTCAAACTAAAAACCAGAAAAATACCCCAAAATGAATGGGGATACAAATCGTATCTCAATAATAACCCTGAATGTTACTGGCCTAAACTCATCTATCAAAAGACACAGACTGATAGACTGGATTAAAAAACAAGACCAAACAATCTGTTGTCTCCAGGAGACTCACATCTTAGGCCAAGACATCCACAGACTAAAGGTCAAAGGTTGGGAAAAAGCATATCACTCATACAGACTGCATAAACAAGCAGGAGTTTCTATCCTCATATCACACAAAGTGAACTTCAAACCAAAGTTAGAAGGGACAAAGAAGGACATTTCATACTGCTTAGGGAAATCATACATCAATAAGACATAATAATTGTAAATATTTATACCCAAACAATGCAGCATCTATGTACATCAAACAAACCCTTCTCAATTTCAAGAATCAAAGGGACCACAACTCAATTATACTGGGTGACTTTAACACACCTCTCTTACTACTGGATAGATCTTCCAAACAAAAACTAAACAAAGAAACTACAGAACTAAATAATGCAACCAATAATTTGGACATAATGAACATACATAGAATATTTCATCCATTGATGAGTGAATGCATTTTCTTCTCAGAAGCACATGGATTCTTCTCTAAAATAGACCATACCTTATGCCACAAAGCAACTCTCAGCAAATACAAAAAAGTAGACATAGTACCTGCATTCTATCAGATCATAATGGAATGAAATTAGAAATCAATGACAAAATAAAAAATAGAAGCTACTCCAACATCTGGAGACTAAATACTACACTACAGGAGAAGAAATCAGGGATGAAATAAAAAATATTTACAGGTAAATGAGAACACCGATACAACAACATCAAAATCTCTAGAACACCATGAAGGCTGCAAAGGGGAAAGTTCACTGCATTGAGTTCATTCATTAAAAAAATAGAAAGTCAATAAATGAATGACCTAAAATTACAACTCAAAGCCCTAGAAAAAGAAGAATAAGTCAACATCAAAAGCAGTAGAAGACAGAAAATAATGAAAATCAGAGCTGAAATCAATAAAATTGAAACGAAACAATTCAAAAAATTGACGAAACAAAAAATTGGTTCTTTGAAAAAAATAAATTGATAAACCCTTAGACATGCTAATGAAGAGGAAAGAGAAAACTCAAATTACTAAAATGCTTGATGAAAAAGGAAGTATCACAATGGACACTACCAAAATACAGAAGATAATTGTAAATCATTTTGAAACTTTATACTCTAAAAAAACAGCAAATTTCAAAGACATCAATAAATTTCTAGAGACATATGACTTACTCAAACTGAATTAGGAGGACATATACAATTTAAACAGATCAATTTCAAGCAGTGAAATGCAAGATGCCATCAAAAGCCTACCAACTAAGAAAAGCCCAGGACCAGACAGATTCTCAGCTGAGTTCTACAAGACCTTCAATGAAGAATTAACACCAACACTCCTCAAATAATCCCATGAAACAGAAAAGGAGGGAACCCTTTCAAACTCATTCTATGAGGCTAGTATAATCCTGATACTAAAACCAGACAAAGACACATCAAGGAAAGAAAACTTCAGACCAATATCCTTGATGAACATAGATGGAAATTTCTAAATAAAATACTGGCAAATTGCATACAAAACCATAGTGAAAAGATAGTGCACCATGATCAAGTGGGGTTTATCCTAGGGATGCAAGCAAGGTTGGTTCAACATTCAGAAATCAACAAACGTAATTCATCACATCAACAGACTTAAAAACAAGAACCTATAATCATCTCAATAGATGCAGAAAAAGCATTTGACAAACTACAGCACTCCTTCACATTCAAAACACTAGAAAAACTAGGGATAGTAGAAATATACCTCAACATTGCAAAAACTATCTATGCTAAACCCAAAGCCAACATCATTCTAATAGAGAAAAATTGAAAATATCCCCTCTAAAAACTGGAACAAGACAGGGAGCCCTCTTTCACCACTTCTATTCAACATAGTCCTTGAAACTCTAGCCAGAGCAATTAAACAGATGAAAGAAATTAAAAGGATACAATAGGAAAAGAAGAACTCTCTCACTATTTGCCTATGACATGATTCTATATTTAGAAGATCCAAGGAATTCCACCAGAAACTTCTAGAACTCATAAATGAATTCAGCAAGGTAGCAAAATATAAAAACAACCCCATAAATCAAATGCATTTCTATGCATAAGTGATGAATCCACTGCAATAGAAATTAGGAAAACTACCCCATTCATAATAGCCTCAAAAAAAGTAAGTCAGTCTAACAAAAGAGGTGAAAAATCTCTACAATGAAAACTACAGAACACTAAAGAAAGAAATTGAAGAAGACTATAGAAACTGGAAAGATCTCTCATGCTCTTGGATGGGCAGAATAAACTTTCTTAAAATGGACATACTACCAAAAATACTATACAGATTTAATGCGATTCCTATTAAAATCCCAACAATATTCTTCACAGAAGTAGAAAAGGCAATCATGAAATTTATTTGGAAAAATAAGAGGCCCAGAACAGCCAAAGCAATCCTGAGCAAGAAAAGTGAAGCAGGAGACTTTACAATACCAGACCTTAAACAATACTACAGAGCCAGAGTAACAAAAATGGCATGGTATTGGCAACAAAACAGACATGTAGACCAATGGTACAAAATAGAAGACACAGAGACAAAGCCACATAAATATAGTTATCTCATTCTAGACAAAGGTGCCATAAACATACATTGGAGAAAAGATAGCCTCTTCAAAAAATGTTGCTGGGAAAACTGGAAATCCATATGTAGCAAAAAATGAAATTAAACCCCTCTCGCCCTGCACAAAACTCAACTCCAAGTAAATCAAAAACTTAGGTGATAGAACAGAGACCCTGTGCCTAACAGAAGAAAAATTAGGCCCAAATCTTCACCATGTTGACTTAGGAACCAACTAGCTTAACAAGACTCTTAAAGCACAAGAAGTCAAATTAAGAATCAATAAATGGGATAAAATCAAACTAAAAAGCTTCTTCCCAGCAAAGGAAACAATCAATAATGTGAGCAGAGAGCCTAGAGATGAGAGCAAATCTTTTCCACATGTACTTCAGATAGAGCATTAATCTCCAGGATATATGAAGAACTCAAAAAACTCAATACCACAAAAAAACATACCCTAATCAATAAATGAGCTAAAGAACTGAACAGACACTTCACAGATGAAGAAATATGAATGGTCAAAAAAACATGAAAAGAGGTTCAACATCTCTAGCAATTAAAAAACTGCAAATCAAAATTACTCTTAAGATTTCATCTTATCCCAGTAAGAATGGCAATTATCAAGAACATTTGTTGACGAGGATATGGGGAAAAAGGTACACTCAAACACTGCTGGTGGGACTGCAAATTGGTGCAACCATTATGGAAAGTGGTATGGAGATTCCTCAGAAAACTTAGAATGGAACCACCATTTGACCCAGTTATCCCACTCCTCGGTATATACCCAAAGGACTTAAAATCAGCATACGACAGTGACACAACCACATCAATGTTTATAGAAGCCCAATTCACAATAGCTAAACTATGGAAGCAACTTATGTGCCCTACAACAGATGAATGGATAAAGAAAATAAAATATTACTTAGCCATAAAGAAAAATGAAATTGTGGCATTTGCTGGTAGATGGATGGAACTGGAGGGTAACATGCTAAGTGAAATAAGCCAATCCCAGAAAACCAAAGACAGAATGTTCTCTCTGATATGTAGATGCTAACTCAAAACAAGGGTGGGGAAGATTAGCAGTTAACTGGACTCCACAAAGTGGAATGAAGGGAAGGGAGGGAGGATGGCAATAGGAAAGACAGAAGAATGAATCAGATATATCTTTCCTATGTTCATATATAAATACACAACCCATGTAACTGCACATCATGTACAACCACAATGGTGGGATCCTAATTAGAACATGTTATACTTATTCTATGTATGTATAATATTTCAAAATTACTGTCACTAAAAATAAAAAAGAATTGCTTCTTATTAGGTTGCAGGCAATTTTCAAGTCCAAATAGGAAAGACAAAAGCATAATCCCAAAAAGTCCATGTTTTTCAAATAAAGTAACACATATGAACAAAATAAAACCTGTTCCCTTCTAGACTATTTAAACAAATAGAAATTCAAGGATCTTAAAAGCAATCTAATATATTTATCATCTAACATCTAAGTTCTATACTTCTAGAATTAGAAATAGCACGATTTTATAACCCCTAATTAATGTATCTAGAGAGTGATCATCAATGACTAATATTAACACCAGAAAAACACAGTCATTATGGAAATATATACACCACCACCTATTACAGATCCTTAGCCAGCCCTTCCCCCAGAAAAATAAACTTTAAACCTATGAAGTTTCTATATTCAACAACCAATCTCAAACTAATTCAGGATACAGAGAAATATGCTAAATGATAACACAAAGATGCAATCAACAATGTCCAGACTATGGGGAATTGTATACTCTCAGTTCATTCAATGGGGAAATTGCAAGAAAACACAAACAGAAATAGAAGAACCTATTTAAAAAAAAAAAAAAGACTTAAGAATGCATCAACTAATCCCAGTATGTAGATCTTTTTTTGGATCCTGACTCAAACCATAAAACAAAATATTTATAGATCAACAGAGAAATAAAAGCGCTGAATACAATTAGTGCTAAACTTTTAAAATATGATCATGGTATTGGGACTATATTAAAAAAAACTTTCAAGCTGGGCACAGTGGCGCAAGCCTGTAATCCCAGCACTTAGGGAGGCTGAGACAGGAGAATTGCAAGTTCAAAACCAGCCTCAGCAACGGCAAGGCACTAAGCAACTCAGTGAGACCCTGTCTCTACATAAAACACAAAATAGGGCTGGGGATGTGACTCAGTGGTCAAGTGCCCCTGAGTTCAATCTCCAGTACCAAAAAAAAAACAAAACAAAAAACTTTTAAAGATACATACTAAAATATTTATAGGTAAAATTATATGATGATTGGGTCTACATTAAATAGGGAAGAAGTAGGGGAAAGAAGGGAGATTATCTACAAACTGGTAATTGTTGAAGATGACTGATGAGTACATGGGGATTCATTATACTCTTCTCTATTTTTACTATTATATAATATTACTATTATTATACCAGTATACTACTATACTATACATTATACTGTTCTATTTTTGTTTGTAATTTTTCCATAATAAAGATTTTAAAAATTTCTTTTTGTTTCTTCCTGATCTCTTTTGCTGAATCCTCTTCTTAAACAAGACCCTTGAATGCTCATATTCAACAGATATGTACCTACTGATCTCTATTTTTTTTTATTCTTTAAGTTCTTTTGGTTAATCTTAGCTATCTTCATGTCTACAGGCTGATTGATTCCCTCACTGGCTTTATCACAATGTGTACAAGTGCTCCTCAACTTCACACCTGTATATCCAACCCCTGCTCGGCCTTATGAACTGGATAGATAAAGGCAATTAAGATTAATCAAATCTAAATTTTTGAACAGCCATTTAATATAGAATTTTTAAGATATGATTTATCTTTTCCCAAACTAGTTATCATGAATTATGAATAAATTGCAAAGACAATGACAATGGTATTTCATGATCCTTTGTACAGCTAAACAATGACAACAAATTTGTATAAATAAAGAACAGAGCCAGGCGTGGTAGCACAGGCCTGTAATCCCAGCAGCTCCAGAGGCTGAGACAGGAGGATCGTGAGTTCAAAGCCAGCTTCAGCAAAAGCAAAAGTGCTAAGCAATTCAGTGAGACCCTGTCTCTAAATAAAATACAAAATAGGGCTGAGGATGTGGCCCAGTGGCCAAGTGCTCCTGAGTTGAATTCCTGGTTACCCACCCCCTGAAGAAAAAAAAAAAGAACAGAAATAGAGTGGCTAAATTAAATGAATAGTATAGATCATTGGGACATAAAGTGATTACAGTGCATCACAAATTAACCATCTGCCATTTTTATTACTTCTACTCAAGAGAAATACAGAAATAGGCTGTCTACAAAAATTCTAATCTAAGAGTTATACATGCAAGGCCTTACGATTGGGAGATATATGAGTTATTTCTGTTCACTGGGATACACAGCCTGAGAGAATGAGTGGAAGGAACTTAATATATCATAGAGAAGATCAGCATGCCACTGTTTCAGAGAGCAATCTGTCCCAAAGCTTAATGGAACATTGCTCCCGACCACTGCTTTCTTCTTGCTTCAACTACTGTCCATTTCCTGGTGATTTATAATCTAAAAATCCAGTTCAAAATTTTCTCATGAGTTTCAAATGCATTCAATAAACTACTGTCAGATATTTCTTCGTAAGTATTTCAAATTCTACTTGGCTAAAACTGTACTCACTACCTTTGCTACCAAATCTGCTAACAGTGCCACCATCTTCTTAGTATTAATATAAGAAATTTGGGAGATATCCTAGACTCTCTTTTCTTCTTCATATCCCAACTTTTAATTAACCACAAATTCAGAGAATGCACAAATCTTTAATTTCACACTACTCACAAATATAAATATCAATAACTCTTGTGTGGTGTTAGGAAACTACTAATATAGTAGAAAAATATAATTTACTAAGTGGTAGATGGAAGAATACATTAAGGTCAGTCAGGTTTTAGAATTAATGCAAAGCATTTTTATTACCTTTCCCAGTTATAGAGATTAATATTGATCTGAATTGCTTGATAAACAAGGCCAGCTTGAAGTAGTATTATTTCAGCCTCCTGTATGTTTCCACTAAACATTAATATGTGAGCCATTTTTGATTCTTTAGAAGGAAGATCTTTTATTGAATTGATGTATTGAACCTTATCAATCTGAAACAAAAGAAAAATATTTGAAGAGAAAAATAACAGAAATATGACAAATTATGGTGAGAAAAAGTACATATTATATATATGTAAACATTATTTACTCACTTCGCCAATTGCTGCATAGGCTATTTCTGCAGTAGTCATATCTCGATTAGCAACTGCCATAGCAGCCAGGCAAGCCCACATGGTTTGCTCCTAAAGTAAAATAAAAGAATTATCTCAACTATGTGGCTGAACTGCCTTAAACTCCTAGTAAAAATAATAATTAAAACAATTAATTTAAAAAATAAAAATTATGGAACATGGCAATGAAAAAATTTAAAAAATTAATGTGAAAATTTCATTGTAGTTACTTTGTTTAAAATATAATAGCAAAATTTTCAAATAAAATTTTCTAATTTTTTTCTAGTTATCAAGGAGTCATTTATTTATTTATTTGCTTATTTATTTTTGTGATACTAGGGACTAGACCCAGGGACCTGCACATACTAGGCAAATGTTCTACCACTGAGTTACACACAACCCAAGGTTTTTTTGTTTGTTTTAATCTGAAATAACTTAAGGGTATAAGTCCTCGTCTCTTTAATGAGGGAACAGAAATTATAAATTATAGGGAAGCAGAGGAATAGTGATGTTCTCAAACAATGCTATTGTGGCAGACTGCCAGTACCAATTCATTGTAAGGAAAAGCATCTAAATGTTGTTTTACAAAGTGTATTCTGAGGGATGTTAACTGATATTCAATAAAAGAGGTCTATGGTCAAACATTTTTGGAAAATACTAGATTCAAATAAGTTGAGAAATACTGATCTAAAGCAGAGATTCTTAACCTTAGTTGTACAAAAGATCCATCTAGGAACTTAAAAAATATGCGTAATCCTAAACCCAGACCTAAAGAATTAAAACCTCTGTGGAGGTAGAACTTAGGAACCTGACTTTTGTAAAAAGTTCCACAGAAGATTTTTATATATGCTAGTATGTACAAAATACTGATCTAATTATAGCTTTTTCAGACAATAAATCACACAACATCTATTCCTTTGAATTGTTTGTGTTCATTTATTAAGCAAAAGACATGATCCTATTCATAAATTATCTATCCCTTAGCTGTTATCATTACTCATCATGCAAAAAGGTAAACCCATACACAATATTTACACAACTATGGATCTGAAATGTAAAGTACCTTAACAAAGCGACAAAGTCTTACAGCATCCTCCCATTTTGAACTGCTTACATATTCATGGAGAATAGCAGGATATGGCGATATGCTGATGTGTACCAGGGAGCCATCAGCTCTTCTTATAGTTACCTGATTTCCAATAAAACTCACAATGTGGGGATTTTTACTAAATTCACTGTTGAAAAAGAACAAAGGCAATTTAATGTTACATTCTGAGCGAAATTTTCCTATGTAGTAAATTTGGGAAGTAGAACCCTGACACGCATATGGAGTCTCCAATCTCCAAAATGTATGCCCAAAAATTAACTCCAAGGAGAATATATCTATTCAAATAAACATTTGACTCTAACTTGCTATATGCACATACTTGAAGCAATATATACTATCAATCTAAAGTTACAAAAGTTCTTATGCATTAGAAGCTATTCTTAAAAGCATCTGAAGTGACCTTTTTCTAGTTTGGACCTTGTGTTCCCTCAAGGTCCATGTGGTTAAAGGCTTGCTCCCAAGGGTGGTGCTCTTAGGAGGTAATGGGGCCTAGTAGGAGGTCTTTAGGTCATTTGGGAGAAAGCCCTTAAAGGGATAGTGGGACCCCAGCCCCTTTCTCTATTTCACTTCTCAGACATAAGTGAGTGGTTCTGCTCTGCCACATGCTCCCACCACGATGTGTTACTTCACCACAGGTTGAAAAGCAACAGGGTCAGCCAATCATGGATTGAAACCTCTGAAACTAAACCAAAATAAGCCTTTTCTCTTTGTAAGTTGATTATATTAGATATTTGTTACAGTGATAGAAAGTTAACACATCTTTTTTCCCTGCCTTAAATCATATTAATGATTAAATAACTAAGCTTTTGTTTTCAGAAGTATTAAAGGGGTAAACTAATAAAAATTAAGCTGAATTCCAAAATTATTTTCTTATAATAAAAAGGTAAACTTTAAATAAGTGAATAACTTCATTAACTTAGGTACTTTAAAAAATAAGTGGTTTTATTTTGACGTTCCTCTGGTTTTCCCATGGCTGTCAACTTGAATATTAAAAATGAACTCAAAGACTGGGCATGTAGGTCAGTGGTAAAGCACTTGCCTAGCATGTCTAAGGCCTTGGGTTTGATCCCTAGCACTGCAAAAACAAACAGACTCAGAACAGATTTGAAAACCAAGCTATGGTTTAGAGTCAAGAATCCTTTCCTAAAACTTGTATTTTCTCCAAGAGTTTTCCTATAACTTTTTTTTGTACTTTTGGTCTGAACTAAAAAATTCAATTTAAAAATTCCTGAAGTTCTTCAAGTCAATGATAATCTGTGTTTTGGGTAGTTGTCACAAAGTTGTGCTTCCCTGAAAAATCTTAAGTGTGCCTATATTAAAATCACTAAATCACATTGAGGAAAACTACCTAAGCTACCATTAAATAATGTTCAACCTAAGCTTGAAATTTATATTAAGAGACAAATAAATAGTTCATATTATTTATTCAATTCTATTCCATCACAGATCTCATTAAGCTAGTTTTAGCTGAACAATTTATTTGATTAAAATAAGATACCTTGTAGAACTGAAATCAAAGCAAATATATGACACTCTATTAGAGTTTTATTTACCACAATACAGATTTCTATGCAGTAAAATGTTACCTTGCATCTCTTTCATATAATGTTTTAGGCAAAATGTCTCTGTCCACATACCGTATTAGGGTAATACCACACTGTAAATCGAGTATCTTGAAGTCCACAAAGAATATTGCATGTATCACACCATGCCAAAGTATGCACCATTGTTCCTTAATTTAAAAAGAATATTAATGTTCTATTAGTTTTGCTATATAAGTATCAAAAATATATCTTTAAAATCAGCTAACAAGATCTTATCTAACTTTTGGTAATGATGTCTCTTCTTTCTGAATGTATGATGGCAAAACATGCAAAACTTCACATAAAAATTAATGAACATATTTGAATGTTCTACTTCAAGCCATTGCATTTTTAATTTGTATGTCTTTTTTTAAAATACCAATTTAGTTGCAGTAGCTAAAGACTTGATATTTAAATGAAGTGAAATAGCTAAGAAATGTGAGACTACAACATTTTCAGATTCACTCAAGAGAACTGGTACATGACAGAGTAGATGTAAGAAAATTGACAATATTAGATATCAAATGTATTAAAATTTTACCAAGTTTGATAATTTGTTCTTCCTTCCCAAATCGTTTTACTGAAGTGATATAGAGATCTCTATTCTTATCAATGAAAGCAACTTTTCTATCATTGGTAAGCCCTTTTTGATCCAGAGCAATTTCCAAGATTTCATTCTAAGATTTAAAAAAGGATATATTAATGTTAGGTTAGTTTTAGTTGCAAGACCATTTTGATTACTTAATTATAATAATACTTCTTATTTAAAAATCAATTAAATGTCATTTACCTACTTATAATGAAAAATGTCCCTTTTAAATAATTTTAAATTGCCAATATACTAATAATTCAAAAGCTACACTAAAGTTTAGTTACTCTGCCTACAATCCAAGGGAAAGATGGCCTTTAAAAATATAATAAAATAATGTATATACATATATAGATATGCTGTACACTGAGAAACACTCCCATCTACACTGCGGAAGTATCTTTAAAAGGACTGGGTGAAAAAGATAGGGCATGTGAGAGGTCTACTTCAGTTAACAAACTCCTCTTACCAAAATGTATTGTAAGTAGACTGCCTAATACCTGTATCTTAAGAATTACTTAAAAATAAAATTTGGACATATATAGAAATATCTCATCCTTCCAGAGCCTTGAATTTTATAGATTTTTCATATTCATTTCCTGTGAAACAGGAAATCTGATATATGTATTATTATAATATTTACTTTGTAAATCAGACCCATAGTCATTAAGCAATTTTGCTCAGAAAAAGTTGGTACCAAACATGTCTAAAACTTACAACTCAGCCTCTTGATTCCAATACCATTGCTTTTCCTACAGTAAGAGTATTTCTGGCATCCTACATTAAGCTACCATATTAACTAGTAAGACCAATTTTCTTATTCTTACAAATGGTTTAGTATGGATTCATTTCAATCCAATCCAAAAGGGATTTCTAGCACATCAGGAGACAGAGTCTGGCTATGTTGCCCAGGCTGATCTTAAAATCCTGGCCTCAAATAATCCTGCCTTAGCCTCTCAAGTAGCTGGAAGTACAGGCACATGCTACACTGTCTCCACTTCAAAAGGGATTATTTATTGCCTACTGTGTCTGAATATTTTGCTAGGAACTGTGAATTCAACAAGAATCATAATCATACCATCAGGTCATTGTATCTAAGTGTACTGTAAATAACACCTGTTAAAACAAAATATACCTTTATCCAAATTGATAGGTCATATTCAAATACATTTTTTTAAATGCATTTTTATAAAATTCTTTTCTGGAATACCATAGTTTATGTTTTAAGGAAGAATTTTGTTCCATGTGTATTAAGACAGGTATTTTCAAAATGGAAACCTTTTCTGGGGAGGCTGACAGAAGAGAAATCCAAGTTCAAGGCTAGCCTTAGCAACTTAGCAAGACCCTCCCCAATTTAGTGAGACCCTGTTCTGAAAATAAAAAATAAAAAGGACTGGGGAGGTAGCTCAATAATAAAGCACCTGCCACTTAACATGTGCAAGGCCCTATGTTTCAACCCCAGAACTGATCCCCATCAAAATTAAAGATGGACAATAATGATAGTAATACCTATGTACAAAGGAGAAGAGTCTACCTTTTCATTCAGGAGGGCTTTCCCATTTTCCAGTTCTACTATCTGTACTTCTGTTCTATTCATCCTGGATTACTTGTAGTGGGAGATGACAGTAATTTTGTATTCATTAGAACTTTCTACTTTGCCCTATACTAATTAATATTTATTTAATAATACAAAGATTCAAGTTCTAGATTGGGCTCTGCTATTTTTGGGGAAATTTATTCTTTTTACATACTTTTTTCTATTGAAAAGGAAAAATTCTCATCTTGACTATAAAGGAGAGGTGGTAGGTAAAGAGGCAATGCATACATTCCTAGCAACATTTCATAAATTAATGTCAGTTATGCTAGAACTGTAGCATGAACTACAATTGAAACAAGAAGATGTATACTCAAAGTAATTCACTTTAATACTATAAAAGCAACTACTATAAAAGCAAAATACCATACTATACTATAAAATACAATACTATAAAAGCAAAAGATTAGAGATGACTTAAATGTCCATCCTCTGGGTACAGATTAAATACATTTTGATACATCCATAAAATGGTGCATTATATAATAGAAGAAAAAAAGGACTGGGAAAGCACATCATGTATAGATACGAAAAAATCTCCAGAAATAGTGTGTTGTGTAAAAACACTAAGGTGCTAAGCTATATGCTACATTTTTGTGTAAGAGGAAGAAAAAGAACAAATATCAGTTTTGTTTGTACATACACTAAAAATTTCTAGAAGTATATATAAGAGATTAATAACAGTGGTTATTTATTTCTAGAGAGAAACTGTATTCATGAGTAACAGGTGTAGTAGGAAAATTTTTTCATGCTTTTTGATTTCTGAATCACATGAATGAATGTATTCATTATTCAAATTTAAAAACAGCACTTAAAAAAGAAAGTACAATTTAGAGTTAACACTTCATTAGAAATATAAAACAACTGAGTTAAAAACATCTTAAGACCCTAAAACATCATTTATTTAGAATAGTAATATAATGTGCTTCTTTGTTTTTTAAGAATAAAAAATGAGAAGCCAATAAACAATTTTTTGGACTTCTTTATGGAGTAATCTTTTCTCTATAACTATAGTCTTAAAGAAAATGCTGGTTAAGAATAAGTTAATGAAAAAACTGCAAGAGGTTTAAAATAAAAATAAATTTTTATTTATTGATAGGTCATGAAAGCTTAATCAATATAGAATATGCTGTTGAAAAGCACTAAAAAGCCTAGAAAATAGATGTTTAAGTCAGCTCCTTTTAGTCAATTAATTTTCATAATAGCTTACTATTGTAGATTTTATCTGTGCCTAGTCTCTGTGACATTTTTAGGCAAAATGTAGAATGTACACTGATTTTAAATATAAGATTAATTTCTGTTTTCCTTCTTAGAATGAAACTTTTGAAATGTAAACAAATAGTATTTACATTAGAAATAGCTAACGTCCATTACCTTATGAGAAAGAAGCTTCCCATCACCTAGTGGTTTTCCAGTTGATGCCTCAAAAAGGAAGATTACTTGAAAAAAAAAGTATGACATTACATGGTGTTTTATATTAGTATTTTTATTAATAAATTTCAGGAGAATTGTCATAATCTTCATGAGAAATTATTCAACTCTCTGAACCTCTATCTATTGGCACAGAAGAACAACAGCATCAAATTCCTGTTTATTAATGGGGTTCCACTGCTTATGAAAACAGTGAAACAATACTTATTCCTAAGACATGCATTTATTTAAAACTGTTATTTATTTATTTAAGGCATCAATGCTACTCTATAGGCTCAACAATGGAAATTCAAATGTGAATGTAATTTGTAATTCTGGTATCTCTGGTTTAGACCCATACATCATAGAAAATCACATTTCACAAAGGAAAAATGTGTTGAGTGCTATGATGCCAGACAACACGTGCTGCTAAGTTTTCTGTCGTCCTGGGTTCCTGGCTGGAAGCTTCAAAAACTCTTAAAATTTCCTGAGTGATAGGACTTTCTTTGTTATACTAATGAGACTCTTGGTGGGTACTGGAAAACCTCAGGATACAGGCTGAAAATCAAAAGAACCAAGATCTGAAGGTTGGAACTTGACCTCTGGAGATGGGAAAAGGACTGGAAACTGAGTTATAGCATATTGAGAAAGGGGTGGAGGACAAGTAGTGTAGATAATAAAGACTGGGTTGAAACGATGAGGATTGGCTATCAAAGAAAAAGAAATGGGTTGGTTGCTAACAACTAACATCTAGATCACACTTCCCCCCTTCCCTGTCCCATCAGTTGCTACCTCCTGGGATGCACTTCTGGGACACAAGCGATTACCTGTGTTCCTGCTCCTTAAGCTGGGATTTTTAAAACGGGGATTCTGGGATCTATACTTTTATAGACAACCTCCTCCCCACGGATACCCAGCTATGGGCCCTCTTCTCTGCTATCTCTGTCCCTGTTGTTTTCTTAAATAAAACTTGCTTTCCATGCTTGCTTCTCGGGTGTTTAATCTTCAATACTTGGGGAATGAGGACCCGTTCCTGATTTCTAAGACCTGTATCAATATGGCCAATGATTTAATTAATTATGCAAAGAAATAAAACCCCATAAAAATTCTGTATAGAAAAGTTCAATGAAGCTTCCTGGTTGGTGAAAACACTGATGTGCTGTATGAGTTGAGGACACAGAAGCTCTATGACCTTGCTAGGCCTCATGCTTTGTGTATCCATTATAATAAAACTATAACCCTAAGTATAACTTGAATTCTTCGAGTTGTTTCAATGAATTATCAAATTTGAGAAGTCATGCAAATCTTTGAATTTCTACAAAGTCAAGAAAACAGATGGCTTGGGATACTCTGAGACTGGTGGCTGACATCTAAAGTGAAGGCAGTCTTGTGTTAAAAACTTTATCCTTAAACTTTTGGGTTTGTGCTAACTCCAGGTAGTATCAGAAATTAATTATATAGTTCAACCAGTTGAGATAAAAATGGAATAGTTTGGGTTAGGAAATAAAAGCATTCGCTAGGATGATCGTGACACACTGAAACATTTGATTTGGGAAAAGGATAAAGGGGTAGAAAACGAGGAACCTCTGATTCTTCAGTGGCCACAGGATCATTTAAGGTATGAAATAGTAGCTATACTGCAAATCAGTTATTGGAGGTAAAAGTTATTTATGGAATTTATGTATTGAGATTCATATAATAATATATGTATAAAAGTATATTTAATTCTATAAGACCATGTTTTTAATATATGATTAGCTTTTAGGAAGACACAAGATGTTAAGTTTGAGGTTGGTTACTATAATCGATCAACAGACATATGAAAAAATGTTCAACATCTCTAGCAATTAGAGAAATGCAAGCCAAAACTACTCTAAGATTTCATCTCACACCAGTCAGAATGGTAGTTATCAAGAATACAAACAACAATAAGTGTTGGCAAGGTTGTGGGGAAAAAGGCATGCTCATATATTGCTGGTGGGACTGCAAATTGGTACAACCAATCTGGAAAGCAATATGGAGATTCCTTAGAAAATTTAGAGTGGAACCACCATTTGAACCTGCTATCCCACTCCTTGGTCTATACCCAAAAGACTTAAAAACAGCATACTACAATGACGCAGCAACTTCAATGTTTATAGCAGCTCAATTCACAATAGCTAAACTATGGAACCAACCTAGATGTCCTTCAATAGATGACTGGATAAAGAAACTGTGGTATATATAAAAATATACACAATGGAATATTACTCAGCAATAAGAGAATAAAATTATGGTATTTTCAGGTAAATGGATGGAGCTGGAAAACATTATGCTAAGTGAAGTAAGCCAATCCCCAAAAACGAAAGGCCGTATGTTCTCTGTAATAAGTGGATGCTGATCCATAATGGAGGAGAGGACATGGGAAGAATGGAGGAACTGTGGTCAAAGGGGAGGGAGAAGACAGGAGGCATGGAGACAGTGAGGATGGTGGAATGAGATGGACATCATAGCCCTAGGTTCATGTATGACTGCATATATGATGTGATTCTATATCAAGTACAACCAGAGAAATAAAAAAGTTGTGCTCCATCTGGGTGCAATGAATCAAAATGCATTCTGCTATCATGTATATTTAAGTAGAATAAAAAGAAAGCTATAAAAAAAAAGAAATGCGAAGTATAACAAAAAATAAATAAACATATAAGCAAAAATTAGAAAAAAACTGTCTTCCATTTTAAAAAATACTTTGGGCTTGGCTAAAGCCAATTATTTTCATAGCTATATAACCAAACAATGTTTTTTAAAAAAGACTTACATCCTTTTTCTAACTGTATATATGATGAAGAGCTGGGTATATGTGGATAAAATCATCTACTATTTTCATCAACTATAAGTAGATCTGATCTATGGGAGGTTGGACCTGTTTTTCAGTGTTCTCATGTAACAGAAACTGGCAGAGGGAACAACTAAGGAGCTAGCAGCTAAGCGTTGCTTCTAGACATGCTCCCTAACTTCTACTCCAACATCCCCAGACATCTTTCTAATAATTACTCACACTAATATCAAAGCATATCTGTGCAAGGTAGATGGGGGAAAGAAGGTAAAAGTAGTAGTTCTAGTACTTAATTACCCAAAGAGACATATTCAAAGCCATCCAACATCTGTTTATTGAATACTTACTACAATGTAGAGTACTGTACTCAACCTAAGAAACCTGCCTATAAAGGAGCTCTCAAATTGAGAAGGAACCATTGATGTCACATGTAGATGGCTCTCTCTACACATCAAAGATACCACATACTTCAATTATGTTTACTATTGTTAGAATATACATTTACTTAGCTAAAATAGTAAAATATTTTCCCTCTCATTTTATGCATGTTCTATAATAATTTTAGTCTTCATGATTTTCTGTTTACAGCAAAATAAATAAAACAATTTATTAGCATATAAATATATATGTGTATGGAAATGTTCATAATTCCTCCGAGCTCTAAAATTTTAAGAATTATCAAAAGAATAAAGATGAATGAAATATGAGCTAAGTGCAATGGTGCACACCTGTAATTCCAGCAACTCAGGAGGCTGATGAAGGAGGACAGCAAGTTGAAGGCCAGCTTCAACAATTTAGCTAGACTCTGCATCAGAATTAAATTTAAATTACAAAGGACTTGGGATATAGCTCAGCAGTAGTGTACTTGCCCAGCATGTGTGAGACCCTGAGTTTAACCCTCAGTACTGGGGGAAAAAAAAAAAGTAGTAGTGAAACATGTTTTGTATGTGAATTAATTATAGAAAAATTGAGAATAAGCAATATATAAGCTACTTTCAGTTGGAAATACATATACTTTATTAAAGCTTCTATCTAAAATGTGTTGTTGAATAAGAAAAGTATAGACAACTCATAGTGGTCACTGGAAATTTTCTATTTTAAGTGTCCTGAAGACAAAAATTGACTTCCAAATTATTATTATTAGCAATTACACAATCTTCTCAATTCTTTCTGATATTTCGATACGATTTTATTTCATTTTCTCCTTTTTTAGCCAGAAATGAAGTCTTTTAAAGACAAATCAACTACCAAATATCCTCTTTAAAAGAAAGCCTAAATATTTAGAATTACTCTAAATAAAGTATGAGAGGTGATACTATCTGAAAGTACAGAAAATTTAAAAGTGGGACAGTTTCCTAGCTCCTTAGTTTCATCTTCCATGGCCTGAATTAAACACTCAAGTTAGATTTTTTAGTAATGTGTTATAGTAACAATGTTCTACAACATATATCAAGAAAGGGAAATAAATTTTTAATATGTAATATTTGTATACTAGGGTTTAGAGAATACTCAACCTCCTGGTTTTCCTCTTATCTCACTAGCTCCTTTTTCTCTTACTTATCTTTAACAGTGACATGCTCAGTCAGTACTTGGTTCCTTTCTCTTTCTACACTTAATTCTCAGGTGATTTCATTCTGTGCCAAGGCTTTAAGCACTAGGAGTATACCACAAACTCCTACATTTATATTGCTAGGCACAACTTCTCTCCTGAGCCCTATACTTATTTATCCTGTTGTTTACTCTTCATTTCTTTATTTTTAAAATTTATTCTTATTAGTGATACATGATAATAGAATGTATTTTGACATTTTATACATATATGGAGTATAACTTCTCATTCTTCTGGTTGTACATGATGTAGAATTACACTGCTCGTGTAATCATATATGCACATAGGACGGTAATGTCCAATTCGTTCTACTATCTTTCCTATTCCTCCCCCACCCCCGTTCCCTTCATTCTCCTCTGTCTAATCCAAAGTACTTCTATTCTTCCCTACCCCAACCCCCTTATTGTGAGTTAGCATCCACATATCAGAGAAAACATCCAGCCTCTGGTCTTTTAGAATTGGCTTATTTCGCTTATCACAATAGTACCAAGATCAATCCATTCACTGGCACATGACATAATTTCATTCTTCTTTATGGCTGAGTAATATCCCATTGTGTATATATACCACATTTTCTTTATCCGTTTATCTGTTGAAGGGCATCTAGTTTGGTTCCATTCCTCAGCTATTGTAAATTGAGCTGCTATAAACATTGATGTGGCTCCGTCACTGCAATATGCTGATTTTAAGTCCTTTGTGTATATAACAAGGAGTGGGATAACTGGGTCAAATGGTGGCTCCATTCCAAGTTTTCTGAGGAATCTCCATACCACTTTCCATAATGGCTGCACAAATTTGCAGTCCCATCAGCAATGTATGATGAGTGTACCCTTTTCCCACATCTTTGCAACATTTATTGTTGCTTGTATTCGTGATAAATGCCATTCTGACTGGAGTGAGATGAAATCTTAGAGTAGTTTTGATTTGCATTTCTCTAATTGCTAGAGATAATGAACATTTTCCCATATGTTTGTTGATCGATTGTATTTCTTCTTCTGTGAAGTGCCTGTTCAGTTCCTTAGCCCATTTATTGTTCGAGTTATTTGTTTCTTTGGTGTTAAGTTTTTTGAGTTCTTTATATATCCTGGAGATTAATGCTGTATCTGAGGTACATGTGGTAAAGATTTGCTCCCATTCTGTAGGCTCTCCGTTCATGTTATTGTTGCCTTTGCTGTGAAAAAGCTTTTTAATTTGATTGCATCCCATTTGTTAAATCTTAATTTTAATTCTACACTTTAGGAGTCTTATTAAGGAAGTCAGTTCCTAAGTTAACATGATGGAGAGTTGGGCCTACTTTTTCTTCTATGAGGCACAGGGTCTCTGGTCTAAAGCCTAAGTCCTAGATCCACTTTGAGTTTTGTGCAGGGTGAGAGATAGGGGTTTAATTTCATTTTGCTACGTATGAATTTCCAGTTTTCCCAGTAACGTTTGTTGAAGAAGCTATCTTTTCTCAATGTATGCTTATGGTACCTTTGTCTAGAATGAGATAACTGTATTTATGTGGGTTTGTCTGTCATCTCTTCTGTACCATTGGTCTACATGTCTGTTTTGGTGTCAATAGCATGATGGTTTTGTTACTATAGCTCTGTAGTATCATTTAAGGTCTGATATTGTGATGCCTCCTGCTTTACTTTTCTTGCTAAGGGTGCTTTAGCTATTTTGGGCCTCTTACTTTTCCAAATGAATTTCATGATTGCCTTTTCTATTTCTATGAAGAATATCATTGGGATCTTAATAGTAATTGCATTAAATCTGTATAGCACTTTTGGTAGTATGGCCATTTTAAGAATGTTAATTCTATCTATCCAAGAGCATGGGCAATCTTTCCATTTTCTAAGGTCTTCTTCAATGTCTTTCTTCAGTATTCTGTAGTTTTCATTGTAGAGGTCTTTCACCTCTTTTGTTAGATTGATTCCCAAATAATTTACTTATTTGAGGCTGTTATGAATGGAGTAGTTTTCCTAATTTCTCTTTCAGTAGATTCATCTCTGATGTATAGGAATGCAATCGATTTATGGGTGTTAATTTCAGCTATTTGGCTGAATTCATTTATTAGTTCTAGAAGTTTTCTGGTGGAATTTTTTGGGTCTTTGAGATATAGAAACATGTCGTCAGCAAAGGGATAGTTTGAGTTATTCTTTTCCTATTTGTCTCCCTTTAATTTCTTTTGTCTGATTGCTCTGGCTAGAGTTTCCAGAACTATGTTGAATGAAAGTGGTAAAAGAGGGTATCCTTGTCTTAATCCAGTTTTTAGAGGGAATGTTTTCAATTTTTCTCCATTAGAATGATGTTGTCTTTGGGTTTAGCATAGACAGTTTTTATAATGTTGAGGATATGTTTCTACTATTCCTGGTTTTTCTAGTGTTTTGAACATGAAGGGGTTCTGTATTCTGTCAAATGCTTTTTCTGCATCTATTGGTTTACTTCCATCTCTGCATGGATGTCTATGAAGCATTTAAACATACCATGATAAAAACAGAACTCTTGATTTACAGACCCCTTCCAAACTTCCTCCTTTATTTGTCTTCCATCTCACTTACCTAGGATAAAAACCTATAAGATAAAAAGGCTTGCCTCCCTTGTTTCCCATATGCTTGTATCCTTACCATAGTCCAGTCTCTATGTGATCTGTTTCTTGCCTCTCTCTTGATACTAGTTCATGGTAACCCAATTACATGGCTTTCTGGCAATTCCTTTTAACATGCCAACCACTCGCATCTCAGAATCCTTCTTATAGTCATTCTCATTCCTCATTTCCAGAATGCCCCAATCCCTCAGTTTACATGTTAGCTTCACAGCATGTATCATTAGTAGATAGTTTATTTTTTTTATTTTTTATTTTTTTAGTAGATAGTTTATTATATGGTTGTTTATTTTATAGTTGTCTTGTTCCTTTTTGTATGTTCAAATTCTAGAAAAGTATTTGGCATATAGTGAGTACTCTATAATATCTGCCAGATAATCAAATCTGTAATACAGTGATACCTTAATAAAATGGTTTCATTATACTATGAAATTCCAATTCACCTGACAAAGTTATTTACAAATACTAATCTGGCTTAGATTTTAAAATAGAAAATTTATTCATACCTTTTTTCAACTTCTTAACTAACATTTTATTTTTTGGTGCCAGGGATTAAACCCAGGGGTGCTTAACCATTGAGCAACATGGTAAAAGCTCCCTTCTCCCCACTCTTTTTTTTTTTTTGAAACAAGATCTTGCTAAATGGTGAAGCTGCCCTCAAACTTACTATCCTGTCTCAGCCTCCTGTGTCACTGTGATCACAGGTGTGGGCCATTGTGCCTGGTTTCATTAACTTAATTTTAAAAACATGTAAATACAATAAATGGTACAATGAAGTAAAATATTTATTCTATTACCAAATGAAGAAAATAGGAATATTAAAAACATAAAAAATTAGTACACATTTTAGGATCACAAGCTTGAATTAAAACACTACCAATAGCTATTGAATAAAGATTTATTTCTTACCACCAATCTTAGATGTTGTAATACTATGTATGTGTTCTATCAATTGAGTATAATATAACAATTTTAGTTCTTATGTAATTCAAATTTAGAACAAATCAGGAAGTTTATAACTGTCATATAAAGTTAACATATTAATAGATAAGAAAATATAAGTTAATTTATGAAAATTTTATAGCATTAACAAATTTCATGGAAATTGGTTGTGGACAATTATCAAATGTACTTACTTTTTTCATCAGCTTTGTCTTTTATTGCTATAGTATCATTACTCAGAGACACAGTCTGTGCATTCAGAATATCTGTTCTCATTCCAGGAAATTTCGGAGAAGAAATGAAGCGTCCTTCATAGGAATATATATAGATACCACCACCATCTACAAGAAGAAAATGTCTAAAAAAGAAAGAATAAAAATATGTTCTCAGAGAGGAAGATACTATATTTTCATTTTATATTAAAGAATAATTTATCCTAGCCCAGACATGGTGGCATATACCTGTAATCCTAGCAGCTTGGGAGGCTGAGGCAGGAGGAATACAAGTTTAAAGCCAGTCTCAGCAACTTAATGAGACCCTGTCTCAAAAGTAAAAAGGGCTGGGTATATAGTTCAGTGGTTAAGAGGCCCTGGGTTCAATCCCAGTATCAAAAAAAAAAAATTATCCTTTGCAAAAATATAAATCCTACAATTAAAATAAGTACATAGATATATAAATGAAGCATTTTAAACAACTGAAACTCAACATTGATTGCTTTGTTTTCTGTGGTTTTTTGTTTTTTGATGGAGATAGGGGAAGAAAAATGAAAAAGTCCATAATCACTACCCTATGTACTAAAATTGTGACTTCTTTTATATCATACTCTTAATTCATTTCCTTTCTTAAAGAAAAATCTCTATGCAAAGGCAATTAGAAAATCTTATAATTCATAATTCAGTGATTTAAGTGACAGATGCTACTTGTTTCATGAAACTGTTTTAACAGATATTTCATAATTAAAGATTATGTTAGGGCTGGGATTGTAGCTCAGTGGTAGAGCGCTCGTCTCACATGCGCGAGGCACTGGGTTTGACCCTCAGCACCGTATAAAAAATAAATAAATATTAAATAAATAAAATAAAGATATTAAAAAAAGATAATGAAATACTAATGAGTCTATAACATTTAAAATGATTCAAAAAGTAGTATCAGTGCCAACATTTATGAAAGTAAGATGCTCTGGAGCTGTGGATGCTCTGAACTGCTCACAGTTCAGCAGTAGAGTGCTTGCCTAGCATGTACAAAGTCTTATGTTTGATCCCCAGAACTGCAAAATAATAATGATGAAGATGATGATGATGATGATAAAAATAAAGATGCTTCTGACTTTAAAATCATATACCAATCAGTAGTATATATTCATATCTAAAACCTTACAACAAAAGAGGTGAAAGACCTCTACAATGCAAACTACAAGACACTGAAGAAAGAAATTGAAGAAGACCTTAGAAGATGGAATAATCTCCCATGCTCCTGGATAGGCAGAATCAATATTGTCAAAATGGCCATACTACCCAAAGCACTATATAGATTCAATGCAATCCCAATTAAAATCCCAACGTCATTCCTTATAGAAATAGAAAAGGCAACCATGAAATTCATTTGGAAGAATAAGAGACCCAGATAGCCAAAGCAATTCTTAGCAAGAAGAATGAAGCAGGAGGCATCACAATACCAGACCTCAGATTATACTACAAAGCTATAGTAACAAAAACAGCATGGTACTGGCACCAAAATAGACAAGTAGACCAATGGTATAGAATAGAAGACACAGAGATGAACCCACTTACATACAGTTACCTTATACTAGACAAAGGAGCCAAACACGTACACTGGAGAAAAGACAGCCTGTTCAATAAATGGTGCTGGGAAAACTGGAAATCCATATGCAGCAAAATGAAACTAAACCCCTATCTCTCACCATGCACAAAATTCAACTCAAAGTGGATCAAGGACCTGGGAATCAGACCAGAAATCCAACGCCTAATAGAAGAAAAAAATAGGCCCAAATCTTCATCATGTCGGATTAGGACCATACTTCCTTAACAAGACTCCTATAGCACAAGAAGTAAAATCAATAATCAACTAATGGGATGGATTCAAACTAAAAAGCTTCTTTTCAGCAAAAGAAATAATCAATGAAGTGAACAGAGAGCTGACATTCTGGGAACAAATCTTTGCCACACACACATCTGATAAAGCACTCATCTCCAGGATATATAAAGAACTCAAAAAACTTAACACCAAAAAAACTAACAACCCAATCAATAAATGGGCCAAAGAGCTGAACATAAACTTCACAGAAGATATACAATCCATCAACAGACATATGAAAAAATGTTCAACATCTCTAGCAATCAGAGAAATGCAAATCAAAACTACCCTAAGATCTCATCTCACACCAGTCAGAATGGCAATTTTAAGAATACAAACAACAATAAGTGTTGGCAAGGTTGTGGGGAAAAAGGCACGCTCATCCATTGCTGGTAGACCTGCAAATTGGTACAACCAATCTGGAAAGCAGTATGGAGATTCCTTAGAAAACTTGGAATGGAACCACCATTTGAGCATGCTATCCCACTCCTTGGTCTATACCCAGAAGACTTAAAAACAGCATACTACAGTGCTGTAGCCACTTCAATGTTTATAGCAGCTCAATTCACAATAGCTAAACTGTGGAACCAACATAGATGCCCTTCCATAGATGACTGGATAAAGAAACTGTGGTATATATACACAATGGAATATTACTCAGCAATAAAAGAGAATAAAATTATGGCATTTGCAGGTAAATGGATAAAGTTGGAGAATATCATGCTAAGTGAAGTAAGCCAATCCCAAAAAACCAAATGCCAAATGTACTCATTGATAAGAGGATGCTGATCCATAATGTGGGGAAGGACATGGGAAGAATGGTGGAACTCTGTTCACAGGGGTGTAAGGGGGGAGGGGGCATGGGGATAGTAAAGGTGGTGGAATATGATGGTCATCATAGCCCTAACTTTATGTATGACTGCATATATGTTGTGATTGTATACAACTTACAACTAGAGAATTCATGTTATCCTCTATCTATGTACAATGAATGAAATTGTGCTGTTACCATGTAAGCCTAAATAGAACATATAAATAAATTAAATATGAAAAAAATAAATAAATAAAATAAAATAAAACCTTACACATTTTTTGCAGCAGGGTTTCAGATTCATTTGCTATGTTGACAGTTAATATTCAAGGTATAGAGCCCTGTGTAATATTTTATTGGCTCACTATTTTATGGCTGCTACATTTTTCCTTTGAAAAAAGATAAATATTGTAAGAAATAATTCAAACAAAAAAGAGAAAACAAATGACTTCTTGTGATCCTCCCTCTACAAAGATAACTATGGCAGAAAAAAGTATGGATACATTTCCATAATTCTTAACTAACTCATTTGTGATGGATATCAATTTCAAATTGTTCACTGTTTTAAAGAGTGTCTATAGTGTGCATACATCTCTGTATATCTATTATATTTAATTCCTATATAGCTTCTAGAATAATAATTACCGGATCAAAGCATATATGCTTTTAAAAATTTAATATGTGGGCTGGCATTGTGGCTCAGTGGTAGAGTGCTTGGCTTGTATGTGTGAGGCACTGGGTTCGATTCTTAGCACCTCAGATAAATAAATGAATAAAATAAAGGTCTACCAACAACTAAAAAATATATAAATTTTTTTAAAAAATTAATATGTAATTGTTAAACTGCCTTTTGAAAGGTAACATTGATTTATACACATACAACTAAATTGGTGAGGCTGTTTCTTTTGTGCTGACAACATTATTTTTAAAATCTTATGTTCAGGGTGCATATCCTTGATTCAGAATTATTTGTTGATTCAGGAATTACTAATTATTCTTTCTTGTTATGGCAATAAAAAGGAAATAAATTCACACCAAAAGCAATGAAAAGTAAGTACTTGATGAATACCAAATGTACACACTTCAAATTAATACCAAGGATTGACAGGTAACTTATTTAATTGAAGCATTTTTCCTTGCATATCAGTGTATGGCCATACCCATTAGTGTATGAAAACGATATTTGTTGATCTTGACAAAGTAATACATTATATTAGTATATATTCTTTGTGTTATCACTAAAACTTTTCCTCTTCCAAATAAAACACTAGCTTTTAACTTCTAAGTAAATACCCTGTTTATCTTTAATGGTATAAATAAGACCAGTGGTAGGCAATAACTAAAATATTCTTTACTTAATTATTTATGCCATTAACATGTTTTTACAATGAATATATCCAATAAAGACACTTATAAGTAATATGTAAATAACTTATTTGAAACTCTTGAAGTAAAAATAATTTCAGAAATATTGTTTTAGACAGCTGACATCTTAACTTTTAAATGGCAAAAATGACTTGTTTTAAAAATTTATGGTATAACTAAAATGAATTATACATTTCAATTTCATTAAACAGATGTAAAATTTAACATAACATTTTATTGATCAATCAGTATGATGATTATATTCTTCAGTAACAAAATGATAGCTTTGATACTCATGAGAATCTGTTGGTGCTCAGAACAATTACTCTCAACTGCACAGTTCTGTAATTTTAGTTTTCTCTATATTCCCTTGCCAGGCAGTCACTTTTCTTGCTGTCACTGTGCCAGCCTTTAACAGCTCATCAGCACCATTTTTCTAGTTTTCTATTTATAAAAAGCTGTGGGCTAGAAAACCTGATAAGAAACACTATTAAGAGCTGCCTTTGTGATGAATAAAGGGATAAAGTGCATGGTTTCAGTATAAAGGTATTTTAGGTAAATGTAAATTATATTTCCATACTTTATTTCAAGTTTTATTGAGTAGCTTTCCTAAGTTCGATTTCTGTTTCAGTAGTGTATCACTGTACTTGACAGACTGATAGTTTTCACAGATAAATGCAGATTCCTGGAGTAATACCTATTCCTGATTTACTCTAGTTAATTGGTCTCAAGTTTCTTAGTCTTTCACACACTTCAGTGTCTTGATACAGAATACTACAAACTTAGGTCTGAAAAACCTAAGTTTTTCAAACTTTAGGTCCCAGCCCAGCAGTGGGTTATGAAATCAATAAATTTCAATCAATATTTTAAAACAAAATTAGGTCTAGGGTATACTTCAGAGGCAGAGTGTGTACTTGGCATAAGCAAGGCCCTGGGTTCAATCTGCAGCTGGAGGGGAAGAGAAGGAAAGACAGAGAGAGAGAAAAGAAAGGAAAGGAAAGGGAAGGAAAGAAGGAAGGAAAAGAGAGTAAAAGAGAAAAGAATAAGAGAGAGGAAGAAGGAAAGAGAGAGAAGGAGAAGAAAGGAAAGGAAGAAAGGGAAAGAAAAACAAAGAAAAGAGAATAGGAAATAGAGGAATCATGAGGTTCAAACTATTTCATAATTATTTGACTGATTCACTCCCATTCTCTCATGTCATTACTCAAATGTTCACTTATAATGAACTTACCATTTAAAATAAATTGATACTTTTAAAACTTGTTAGTTTTAATTATTTTTCCTTTTTTATTAAAGCATTATAGTTACAGTTATACACAGTAGTCAGGTTCATTTGGACAAAATCATAAATCCAAGGAATTCAATTTTAATCCCCATTCCTCCCACATTTCCTCCCTTTCTCCCTCCTCCTATTCCCTTTCCTTTATTCTACTAATCTTCCTTTTGTTTCTTTCTTTATTTTTGATTGGTACTTTCTATATATACACAAAGGCAAAATTCCTTTTGGTACACTTATATGTGCACATAACATGATTTTGTTAAATTCATTCCATATTTTCCCCTTTCCCATCCTTCCTCCCTCCTTCTTGTTCAGTTTTAATTTTTAATATAGTAAATGCTGAAATATAACCCACATATAACCCTCAATTATTTTTTAAGAATGTAAAGAAATGCTGAAACTAAAAAGTTTCAGGACATCTTATCTAAAAGCTTATTTATGTTTCTAACTTTGAAACCTATAATATAAACAAATTGTTTCCAAATAATTAATGTACTGTTATGTAAATAGGATGCTTGAAAGACTGCTTTGCCCCTACATGAAATATTTTAACCCTAAATCCAATAATAATAAACAAATTACCTTTCTGCCTGTAGAATTAAACTAACAGTTCCTTCTTTAAGATCAAATATAAGTGGCGTATTCCAGTTCTTCGTACTAAAAGACAAATTAAAATGGATATTATTAACATTTAAAATACTGAAACAACATTTAAAATACTCTTTGAAGTATATAGGTTCTCATTTTAAATAGTGATTTCAGTTTCACAGTAACTTTATTTGTACTTCTATTAAGGTATATATATCACATTGCTCGGAAATTATTCACTTTCATGTCTGTACTCGCAACTAGAAAGGACACAGCGAGTAATACATAGCAGGCACTCAAGAAATACTTACTGCAGGTATTACAATGTATGAATTAAGGAATCCTAAGAATAATTTACTTAATCATTGTGTCCTTTAGCTCTCATAAAATGGGAATACTAACACTAAACTTAAAAGATAGGAATTGCTCAATAAATGATACCTATTATTACCTAAAATATAAGTAGGTTTTTTAAATTTAATGAAATGTTTTGGTGATGATAGTCCCAAGATCTCCCCATTTCTACTACTGCTCCCTGGTATTTCATTTTAATAAATATTTTATAACAATAAGTATTTTGACAGAGAAGAGACAAGGTTAAACAGGAAAGAAGAAAAGCAATCTTATGTTTTGTCACGTATTAGGTAATATAAGAAAATTAAAGTGACAAAGAACAAATAAATAGCAGCTGCTAACTTTTTGGCATTTTACTTTGTTTGGGGGAGGGTAAGAAAATGATGATAGGGATCCAACCCAGGGCCTTGCACAGACTAAGCAAGTGCTCTACCACTGAGCCACATCTCCAGCTCAAATTTTGGTATTTTGAAAAGCAAACTCTCTAATGTAAGTAAGACCTAATAGTAGCAATCCTACAGATTCAAATTTTATGCTCTTTCCATTGCAACTAGTAGAATAAATCCCTTATGTAGGACAATGGAGAGCCCTAGTTTTCTCCAAACAACAAAGAAACTCAAACTAAAAAGATCTCTATTTTTCTCAACCCAATAAAAATACTATATTTAAATACTGTGTTTAATACAGTAAATTTAAATTTAAATAGTGTATTAAATGATTATAAGATTTTCCCATGTTCTATAATCCTTTCCCCATATTTCAACAGTTTTAACTTTGTATCACTTTTTACTTTTCTCAAATTATTATTGTTCTTCCCTGTAATTTAAGAAGAAAAAATTCACATAAAAGTAAACTGTTTATTTACTCTCCTGTTTCTCCTATTTCATTATTTCAGACTTGGCTGTATTCCTGAGTTGCAGATTCTGATTAGCAGCAGATTCACACATAGTAAGAGGAAATTTCTAAAAATATAGCAGTTGTCAATTAAATTAATACCATTTTTGTGTATTTCCTGGCTTTAGGATACCAGAAAAATACTATTTTACATATTTCAATTCATTCTTTCATTAAAAATATTTTTAAGTACCTACCACATGCTGGGCTCTGATGAATAAGACATGTAGTCTCTATCCTCAATTTGATATTCAATGGTTAAACTATAATTAGATAATGTTATAAATACAAGCACAATGTTTTTTTAAATCTAAGTATTTACAACTCTTAAAAGTATCATAGTGGTTACATTAGTTTTCTGGATAGTTGAGGAGTCAACTGGTGGTAAACTACAGTCAGATTGCACCAGTTGTTAGATTTTTCCAGAATTTTTTTAATCAGCTATTAAATTAAACTGTGATGGAAAACGAAATTTTATAATACTTACTATTAAGCAAATTATATTAAAAACAAGGGTAATAGATACTCAAAATATCACTTCTGGTTTATTTTATTATCTTTTACTATTATCTATGCACTTGAAATTATTTATGTTTTATCTATATGATAAAAATACTACATATATGTTTTGCTATTCTCCATCTCCTCTCAACTTTGCTCTCCATGAAATCACATTGGTAGCTTGAAACTGGTCCTGGTGGAAGTTTTTACATTATGGAAATCATCAAAACTGCAGAAAGCCAGTTATATGTTTAACAGTATGTTCTTTTAAGTTTTAGGTGCAAGTTTCTTGGATGTATTTATTAAATCATTCCCTGCCTTCCAATACAGAATATACTGAATATATATCTCATCCATCATTTTTGGACAATTCTGGGTCATCAATACAGACATCCATGATTACCCTGGGCTATGATATTAAGCTTTTACCTCATATCCTTCCTAAGTAACATTCAGTCTGTTATCAGGATGCTAGCTGTCTCCTCTTATAGTAAATGAATGGTTCCTTTTCCCATTATTTATCAGCTGCTTTTAAGCTCTAGGTTTTGAAAAATATATATAATAAATCCCTTGGATCTAGAAGTAAACACTATCTCAGAAAATGTATTTCCTAATATAAAAGTGATTGCTAATATTTGATGCACATACTTTATTAGATATATTTTCACTGTTCATTCATTGCTCACTTTTTTCTCATTTCCTGGCTTGAACTAAGTTCAGGACAGGTGAGGTTTTGAGAAAAATTAAGTTTAAGCCAAACCATAATGATTTGAAAACTTGAAAATAAAATCCTCATCGCAGACATAACTTTGGATTTTTAAGAAATGCAAGATGCTTACGAGAACACATAACATTGAAGAGATGTTGAAACAACTAAGTGTGCATAGTTCAAAGATGCTTTAATGACTCTATCACGGAATTCCAGCAAATCCACTGCATCATTAAGAACGTTACGAACCTAAACAAGGAAAAATGAAATACCAAAAAACAACATTAAAACATATCAAAATTTTAATGAGATGTTAGCAAGATTTTGAAACACAAATAATTCAATGCACTCTTCATTATCCAATCTCATAAAAGGAAAATTTCAACTAGGAATAAGATGATAAACACTTGAGTATAAAAATGAACCAACAAAGTACAAATATAGAAAATATCTTAAAAGTAAGTAGAAAAGATTTACAGAAATTTTAACTTGCAAGCCTCACTGAATGCTATAGCAATGAAGTGATAAAAGTGAAAAATATTCCAACACTGAGATATAGTTAAATGAAGATGGCACAGATAAGTGGGAAAGAGACTACATGATTTCTGCCAAAAGCAATATCTCTTTTTAGATTAGATTTTACTTTAAAATTAGGTTCTAAAAAAGGAGATAAAATTGCTTTAAAAATCAAAAATGGAGGAGGAGATATTAGTAAAGAAACCAACTGCACAGTAAAGAAACCAAGTTGCACAGAATTGGGGAAGGATTTCCATATGTAAAAACACAGCGATAACATATAAGGCTAAGCACCAACTAACAAGAAGATTTGCTGATGATAGTTAAGACTGTTATAAAAGTTTATAGTTAGCTGGGCGCGGTGGCACAAGCCTGTAATCCCAGCACTTAGGGAGGCTGAGACAGGAAAATCATGAGTTCAAAGCCAGCCTCAGCAACAGTGGGGTGCTAAGCAACTCAGTGAGGTGCTAAGCAACTCAGTGAGACTGTCTCTACACAAAACAGGGCTGGGGATGTGGCTCAGTGGTCAAGTACCCTGAGTTCAATCCCCCGTACTCGCTGCCCCCCCCCCAAAAAGTTTATAGTTTGTAAGGATTTTAACATTTGGCAATATTGCCTAAAAATCTTGAAGTTGATGGACCAACTGCAACAAATTAAGAAAAATGTTGGGTGAGTTAAACTTACCAAATTATCTGATCAATATCAGAATGGGTAAGACAGAAGACTAAGAGGTTAAAAAAGAGGAAAGAAAAAAAAAAAACAATGTAATTACACATGTAAGTCAGTATTTCTTTAAATTCTCCTCAAAATGTTATTTTTTCTAAAAATAATGTATCAGGTATTAATAAGCAATGAAAGGATACGAAAAGAAAGATAGGAGGATAAAGTCAAACTTCCTATAAGTACTTCTTGAAAGTACTTCATCCCCTTATAAAAGAGGTCCAGAGAGCTGCCTTGCCAATTCCAAGTGAGGACAAGAAGGCACTATCTATAAATCAGAAAGTGGGCCCTCTTTAGACATCAAATGTGTTAGCACCTTCATCTTGAACTTCCCAGTCTCTAGAACTGTGAAAAAAAACTTTTTTTTCTGTTGTTTATAAGCCACCCATAGTGTGGTTTTGTTATCGCAGCCTGAGTAGACAAGCATATTTCATTTCGCAGCTGACTAAGACAAGCATATTTCATTTTTAATGATCTGTTCCACAACTCCCATCCCCATCAATATGCCATCACCATGACAAGAGATAGCAAAATAAAGCATATACTTTAGAATCCTACTGCAAAACTACAAAGTAACATATGTGTAGACTATTGACTACAGCTCTATTTGCAATAGCAAATGATTGCAAATATCCACATGTTTATCAATAGGCTGAATAAACTACAGCACATTCACACATAATATATAGCAGTAACATGCAATAAGGAAGTTACATGGAGTGATCTACAGGAAATAAAGTAAAAATGCAAGATGCAGAACAATATGTATAGTATGATATCTTTTATCTAAGACAGGGAAGGATATGAAGATACATGGATTTGCCTCTTTTTAAAAAACAAGAAATACTAAATAGCATTCAATAGCAGATTATTAGAATAATTTATATTTTTATTTCAAAACTATATTTTAGAACAAACATAGCACCATTAATATGTTTAGGAACAAAAATTTTCTTGTAAGAGAAAACAACTGCCAAGTACAAACAAAGAATAACTTTAGACTCCCTAACTTTAAACACAAACTAGGAACCTTAGTACATATTCGTCATGTATTTTTATCAGAAACAAAAACATTTTGTCTAAAAGTATTGATCCAATCAGTACAAATGAGCCCACATAGCACCCAACTACGGTCTATCAATAACATTTCCCTGGGGAAAAAAATATGCTATCGGGTTCTCTCTTCTATTCTTCAATAAATCCTACTTAAAAAAAAAAAAATATTGGGGCAGGGGCTGTAGCTCAGTGGTAGAGTGCTTGCCTAGCATGCGTGAAGTACTGGGTTCGATCCTCAGCACCACATACAAATAATAAATGAATAAAATAAAGATCCATCAACAACTAAAAAATTATAAATAAATAACATTATCCTCTAACAGAAGATAGTGCTTCCTGGAAAAATGGCTGATTCCAAGTCTGATAGGAAATGCACAAAATAAACCTAAACTATCTTGTCACACCAGAAAGCATGGAAACTACTGAAATAATGTTGAAAGAACATACGAGTCAATTGGTCAAAGATAGAACAATTTGATCATTAAAAAGAATTATGATGGCAATGGCTGAAATATACCAAAAATGTTGACATCTACAAGTTATAATGATAAAAACACAAAATAAATTCACTGGACCAGACCCAGTGGTACATGCCTGCAATCTCAGAAACTCAGGTGGCTGAGGCAAGAGAATCACAAGTTCTAGGCCTATTGGGGCAACTTAGTTAGACCCCATCTCAAAAAATAAAAAATAAAAAGGTGGTCAGATCCACGATCGCAGAATGGAGGGAGGCTACATTCCTTCTCACTCCATGACTCAGGATTCAAGCAGAGGAAATACTATTTCTCTTTAAGACAACTATCATTGCCCACTGATCCCCTCCTGGTTACTCTCCATTTAAAGGCCCAGATCGCCCACTATCTACCAGCATATCACCTGCCTTTGAGCACAGATCACTCACTGACTGCTACCTATGGCGGCCATTTGTCCATTTGCCCGCCTATTGCTTGCCCATCATGCACTGCCTGATGTCCACCCACAGATCACCTGCCATTATCCTGCAGATTCCCCTCAGACTGCCAGCAGATTGCCTGCTGCCTGCTGCCTGTTGGTGCCTGGAAGTCCACTGTCACAGCACCCACAACTGTGGTTACACGCGGCCACTACCATCTTAGGACACCAGCCAGGGCCTGCAGGGTTGTTGCTGCCACAGCCACCATCTCGGGGCATGACCTGTTCAGCATGGGGACACCAGGCAGGGCCTGAAGATACATAGTTGGGGTACCTGAAGGTCTGGTTACACCTCGGGTCTTTCTATTAGGTGTACTAGTGGCCACCTGGCTGCCACTTTGCAGGGTCGCTCCTTTGTGTGAGTGCATCCCTGACAGTCTCCCTGCGAGTTGAAAGGGCACTGAGATCTTGGGACTGCAGCAAGGCAAAGCCTAGGGAAACTGAAGCTCAGGTCCATCAGATTGCAGCTGGGATTGTGTGGGCCAGTCTGGGTCTAGCAAGCCTGTGGAAAGCCTAAGACTAGGGGCAGTTCCCTGGGGGAAGCTCAAGTTGGAAAAACTGAAGAAAACCGGGCTCTCTCTAGCTTAGTGAGTCCCAAAGTGCATGGGCACAGTAGGGGCTGGCTACAACAGGTGGAAAGACTGGAAGAGGGTGTGAGAGCATCTTGCTATAGGCCCACCCATTCAACCTGTCCGGCACCCACCCGACTGGAGCTACCATCAAACTTTAGACATCTCCACCTATCAGCAGACAAAGGAAACTGAGAAAATTTTTGAAAGCCAAAGGAAGCTATCGTTCAATTTTCCATTGGGACTCTCCTTTTTTGTTCTTCTTCTTTTGCCCTCTCACATCTCTACCATCTTTGAACCCAAATATTGTTCATGCATTATTTTATTGAGGAATAGGATATCTGAACAGTATATTACAGTTTTGTTGTGTATCCTTATATTTTCACTTTTAAAAAGAAAATCTAGGGCTGGGGTTGTGCCTCACATGTGTGAGCACTGGGCTCAATTCTCAGCACAACATATAAATAAATGAATTAAATAAGGTCCATCAACAACTAAAAAATTTTTTTTAAAAATCTACATATGTATTTTTTCTCTCACCTACCTGTCTCCTGGATTCTCTTTCTCACTTCTCTAATACTAACAGCCAACCTCTATTAATTTCTCCCTTGCTCTTACTACAAAGTTTTTCCTCTATCTTCTCTCCTTCTCCTTCATAAACATCACATCTTACATGACTTCTGTTCTTGCACTATCCACTATTAGAAACAGTAAACCCTTTTAGCAAACTTACTGTTTATACTCTAGACAATAATTGAACACATCATTTCTGTTTATCACTACAAAACTATAGAAGCCTTAATAGGAGTTATTTAAGGGTATATATTGTTTGCATTGAGTGCTGTTAATATTGGTCTCCCCCATAAAGGTACAGTAGTGGAAGCCTTTAGGGACACTATAAGACTACAGGGTAGAAACTGTACTGCCTCAGATCCATATCACTAGCTGAGAAGACACAAAAACAACATGAAAAAACAAAGGGAACAAAGCTCCTAAAACAAATCAAGGTGTTCCAACAATAGAATCCATAGAAAACACAGTAGAAGAAATGTCAGAGAAGGAGTTTAGAAGATATATAGTTAAGACAATTTTCTAAATAAGGATGGAGAGAAAATACAGGAAGTAAAAGATCAATTCAATAAATGAACAGATTATAAAAAGGAATCAAGCAGAAATCCTCAAAATGAAAGAAACAATAAACCAAATTAAAATTTCAATGGGAAGTATCACTAACAAGACCTCTACAAGGAAAACTACATGACACTACAGAAAGAAACTGAAAAATACCTTAGAAGATGGAAATATCTCCCATGATCTTGGATAGGCAGAATTAATATTTGTCAAAACGGCCATACTACCAAAAGTGTTATACAGATTTAATGCAATTCCTATTAAAATTCCAATGACATTCTTCATAGAAATAGAAAAAGCAGTCATGAAATTCATTTTGAAAAATAAGAGGCCCAGAATAGCCAAAGCAATCCTGAGCAAGAAAAGTGAAGCAGATATCAGGTCACAATATCAGACCTTAAACTATACTACAGAAGAACTGTAACAAAACGACATAATTGGCACCAAAGCAGCCATGTAGACCAATGGTACAAAATAGAAGACACAGAGACAAAGCCACATAAACATAGTTATCTTACCCTAGACAAAGGTGTCCAAAACATACATTGGAGAAAAGATAACCTATTCAACAAATGGTGCTGGGAAAACTGGAAATCCATATGCAGCAAAATGAAATTAAACCTCTCTCTCTCACTCTGCACAAAACTCACCTCAATGTGAATCAAAGACTTAGGCACTAGAACAGAGACCTCAACACCTAATCGAAGAAAAAGTAGGTCCAATACTTCATCATGTCAGCTCCTAAGCTGACAAGACTCCTAAAGCGCAAGAAGTCAAATTAAGAATCAATAAATGGGATGGATTCAAACTAAAAAGCTTGTTCTCAGCAAAAGAAACAATCAATAATGTGAACAGAGAGCCTACAGAATGGGGAAAAATCTTTACTACACGAACATCAGATAGAGCACTAATCTCCAGGATATATAAAGAACTCAAGAAACTTCACACCAAAGAAACAATACAATCAATAAATGGGCTAAGAAACTGAACAGACACTTCACAAAAGAACAAATATGAATGGTCAAAAAAAATATGAAAAAAAGTTCATCATCTCTAGCAATTAGAGAAATGCAAATCGAAACTATTCTACAATTTCATCTCACACCAGTCACAATGGCAGTTATCAAGAATACAAGCAACAATAAGTGTTGGCGAGGATGTCGGGGAAAAGGTACACTCATTCATTGCTGGTGGGACTGCAAATTAGTGCAACCACTGTGGAAAGTAGTATGGAGATTCCTGAGAAAACGTGGAATGGAACCACCATTTGACCCAGCTATTCCACTCCTCAGTATATATCCAAAGGACTTGAATGGATGGAACTAGAGAACATCATGAGTGAAATAAGCCAATCCCAAAAAACCAAAGGCCAAATGTTTTTCTGATAAGCAGATGCTGATCTGTAGTGGGGAGGGGTAATAGGGAAGAATGAAGAAACTCTGGATTGTGTAGAGGAGAGTGAAGGAGGGCTGGGGCTTTGGGGATGAGAAGGATGGTAGAATGAGACAGACTTTATTACTCTATATACATGTATGATTACACTACTGGTGTGACTGCACCATATATAGCCAGAGAAATGACAAGTTGTGCTCCATATATGTACAATGTGTCAAAATGCATTCTACTGTTATGTAGAACTAAGTAGAACAAGTTTTAAAAAAATAGAAGGGAAACCAGTAGAATAGGAGAGGGGGATCAGCTGGAGGGGAGGGAGGGAAAGGGGAAGTACTGGGGAACAAAATTGATCAAATTATACTGTTTTATTGTGTGTACATATGAATATATTATAACAAATTCCATTGTTAGGCATAATTATAATGCACCAATAAAAAGGGGGAAATAAATAAATTTTTAGTTGTTACACAACTAAAAAAATAAAATAAAAAGGGGTGGGGGTGCAACTCAGTGGTAGAGTGCCCCTGGGTTCCTGTACTGAAAAAAAAAAAAAAGGAAGAAAGAAAAAGAAAAAGAAATTAATTTGGCATGCTAGGAAATCAACTCATGATTGGAAAACTGGTACATAAAGGAAAATAATTCAGCTTTTCTCACTTCATAGTAATCAAATGGTTGATGAGATATAAGAATTCTAGATGATAAACACAAAAGAAGTGATTAATTATAAATAAATTAATTAATTATAATATTACCACATTGCATCCCCCAATGAAAGGCAAATCTAGACAACTGTCATCAATGGCTGCTAAAAACTTTAAGGTAAAATGCCTAATGGTAAACTATAAGACAGATGAATCAGGGTTAAAATATCTGAACATACTGATCAAAACATTACTAGAATAAAGACAAGCAGACATATGTGCCTGCTGATATGATGTAATAGGAAACACATGGCATCATGTGCAAAGTATTCCTTATATTTCTTAAGACTCTAAAATCTTATCAAGGCTCTAAATCTAATAACCAGTCTATAAGAAATTCAGAGGGCTAAATGGACATGTTAAATACAAATACACCATTAGGATGCAATCAGTTAAATGCAGAATATACAACATTCAACAGAACAAATGAGCTAGTTTGCTTAATGAATAAATTATAAATTTCATATATCTATATCATATATCTATATATATGAAGGTGGAAATGTTTCAGACTTAAAAAGACCTCAGGGACAAATTAACTAAATGTAATGTGGGACTGTTTGTGATGTAAACAGAACAACTATAAAAATATATTTCAAAAATAACTGAAGAGGGCTGGGGTTATGGCGCAGTGGTAGCGTGCTCGCCTAGCACACAGGAGGCACTGGGTTCGATCCTCAGCACCACATAAAAATAAAATAAAGCTATTGTGTCCACCTACAACTAAAAAATAAATATTAAAAAAAAAATAACTGAAGAAATGTGATCTGCTATTGTAGAAAGATATTAGGAGACTACTGGGAAAATGTGCAGTATCACTATGGTTATATTTAAATAAGAATAGTTCTTATCTTTCAGACTTTTTTAAAAGTCTTTATAAAAAATGTCAGTCATGAAGAAAAAGAATAGTATCTTTGTTCACTTCTTCAATGAGTGGGGGCAATGACTGCAAAGAGAACAGTACTCTGATGAGAAATGTTTCAAATGAGATGAAGTTTTTTAGGGAAGTAGAGATTATAATTGTATAGAATCAGTGTTGCAGAGTAAGATACCTATCCCACCTCTAGACCCAGTTACGTGGCATATGGAAGAAAGCGTTCTTGAGAAGGCTGTAGGAGAAACACTGGCCTCAGTCCTACATTATTTAATGTAACAATAAAGTGAGCATAATTTCAGAAAACTTATGACGCCATCACACCAGAAGTCTGACTGAGCTCCCAAAGATATTTTTAAATTTCCAAAATAGCATCTTCTCCTAGAAACATATTAATGATGTAAAAGTTTTGAAGTAAAATTATATGCTAGTTTCTTTAAGGCAATACAATATATCCAGTTGTCTCCTAATGTCTTTATATAATAGGAGATCACATTTCTCCAGTTATTTTCTAAATATATAGTCGATCTGTTTGCATAGAAAACAAAGTGCCACAATGCATTTAGTTAATTTGTCTAAGTCTGTTTAATTCTGAAACAATTCCTCCTTCAAAAACATACATCTTGTTTAACTTTACAATTTATTTATTAAGGAAACCAGGTCATTTGTTCTGCTGAATATTACATATTCTGATTCTGCAAATTGTTAATATACCTTTAAGAAAATATTATATTTAAATTCCAATAGTACAGGCCTCAAATTACAGATGCCTTATAATCCATATTTGCCTGAATTTTCTCTAGCTAGAATGACTTTTTTGTGAATATGGCTCAACAGAACCAAACTGGAATAAACATCCCAGTGAGTTGTGAAATTTATCAGAGTTTTACAACTAAAGACACTCTGGTAAATGCTATTATAGTTGTAAAGCTCTGGTGAATCTCACATTAAATATGTCTGTACTGAATTTTAAAATGTACCCATTACTCTGTTCAATTTTGGTCAGTCCTGGGATTAATATCCTGATACTCATATCACCTGATGCTTATTCATAGACTCCTCAGACTGACTAGTTTTTGCTTGTAAAATTTTGTTTGTACATTTCCTAAACACTCACTATACATAGCTATAATGACAGCAATAGCTATCACTTATTTTTGTTTTATATAAATTATCTCATTTAATCCTAAAATCACTCTATTATTAGCTCTTATCTTTACAAGATGTAAAATGACTAAGAAGCAGATAATCTTGAACTCTGGCAACTATTAAAAGCCAAATCTATACCCCATGCTGAAGTTAGAATGACAACAAAGAAATAAAGGTAAGCTTGAGACCCTAGAAACACCTATTCTCTGTATCAGCATCCTTTCACCTTTAGGTACTTTCTCCTAACAAAGTCATCAACTGTGTCTTTTGAAAAGAATTATCCACTGGGATGCATCCTTAAGGTAAAGAGCAGATTAAGAAACTTTCTTATTCCAGAACATGGTATTCCCAAAAGCTGAGGTCCCAGGGAGACAGAAAGGGCAATGAATCCTATTATTGGGAAATATCAACTGCCACGTCGAGGTCTACATTTAACAATCAAAATTCAACATGATGGTGATGATATGGGGAAAAGTTTCACCCATAGATTGCTGGTGGGGCTGCAAATTGGTGCAACCAATCTGGAAAGAAGTATGGAAATTCCTCAGAAAACCTGGAACAGAACCATCATTTGACCCAGTTATCCCACTCCTCCATATATATCCAAAGGACTTATAATCAGCATACTATAGTGACACAGCCACATCAATTTTTATAGCAGCTCAATTCACAATAGCTAAGCTATGGAACCAACCTAGGTGTCCTTCAACAGATGGGTGGATAAAGAAAATGTGGTATATATACATAATGGAATATTACTCAGCCATAAAGAAGAATGAAATTGTGTCATTTGCCAGAAAAATGGATGGATCTGGAGACTATCATGCTAAGTGAAATAAGCCAATTCCAAAAACCAAAGGCCAAATGTTCTCTCTGATATGCATATGCTAACATGCAATAGGGGTGGGGGTAGAAGTTCAGTGAATTAGACAAAGAGGAATGAAGGGAATGGGTGGATGGATGGGAACAGTAAAGAAAATAGATGGGAATAGTAAAGAAAACAGAATGAGTTGGACATAACTCTCCTATGTTCATATGTGAATACATGACCAGTGTAACTCTAAATCAGGTACAACCACAAGAATGGGAAGTTATATTCCATGTATGTATAATATGTCAAAATACACTCTACTGTCATGTATATCTAAAAAGAACAACAACAAAAAAGACTCAACAAGATCTCTGGCTTCTGAGTTAATGAAACACTGGTCAATCAAAACCCTACTAAACTTCTGAAAAAACTGTAAAACTTTAAACCCTGCAAGTGAAAAGCTGTGATTGTTCAGTCCCTATGGAAATTCTGGGACCCTACCTCACAACAAAAGAAAGTAGGCTACTAAAAAGTATAGCCCCTAGAAGGGAAGTACTCCAAAATGTCCAAGGAGATCTTCCCAGGAAGGCACACTGACCAAATTGACCAAGCAATTAACTCTACTGCTAACAAAAAGTTTTCAGGATATTCCTATCAAGCTGGTTTTGAGTTAGGGACTTGTTCATCACTGTGTTGTTTTCCCTTTTCTCTTCCAAACTGTTTCACTGCAGTCGCCCTAGTCTCCCTTAATCATTGCAAAATGAGAATATGAAGAGGAGGAGGAGGGAGGAGAAATGTTAAAATATATTTCCAGTTTTCCAGACCATAGAGTTGGTGCTGGATGAAATAATTGGATGAGTCTAGATTATCTTCTTTTTAGGAGGTGATGAATTTGTTTTAAAATCATATGTGGAATAGCTGCATTAGGTAAGCAGTATATTTCTAAATTATATGGATGATGGTATGTGTATGTTGTAACATGGCTCCCAAAATCTTCAGTTCCTGATATTTGTATCCTGAATTAATCTTTCCACTTGGGTATGAGTTGCTTGTAACCATTTGCTTGTATTGAACAAAATATGGCAAAAATAATGACTTTTGACCTTATAAAAATTATGACTTAATGTCTTGCTTGTTGTCTGGCTTATCACACTTACTTGCTCTGATAAAGTAAGCTACCAAGTTGCAAATTGCCTTACAGAAAGGACACATATAAGGACCCTAAGGGAAGTCTGAAACCCTTGGTACAACAGACAGTGAACTCAATACTGCCAATAACAGTGTGAGTTTGAAAGCAAATTTTCCCTCTGAGCCTTCAGCCTTGCCTAACACTTTCTCTGCAGCTTTAAGAGACTCTTGAGCCAAACAGAGAAACTAGCTAGAGCAAGCCTGGATTCTTGACTTATAAAAACTGAGAATAAATGCTGCTGTTTCAGACACTAAGTTTTGAGGTAAAAATGCAGCAATAAATAAATAATACAGTATGGCTGTTAAACAACCAAAGGAAAGACTACAGTGGATATCTATTTTGTCTGCCCAGAATCAAATTATATCTTTTCTGATAAATATGCCTTGATTTTCCTTTGAGGAACCATTCCTTCCACTAATCGCATTGAGTAAGTAGCTCAGATGGGTTGACTCATCTTCCCCCTCTTCCTTAAGCAAATAGTTTAAATCCAGACTTAGCATATGAGACTAAACACTGAGACTTCAGCTGTAATACTAAAAAGAGAAGTACTTTCTGCTGGACTTGCAGTTAGTAGAATGTAAGCACAGAGCTACCAAAGCCACAAAATGGAGAAAGCCTTTCTGAAAATGAAGCCAATTACAAAGAAAAGGAGAGATGAAGTGATAAAGTCTTTTACACCTAATTTAAGCCTGAACCAACAATGCCTCAAGTCAGTCTACCTCTTGACTTCACATAAGTCAATAATGTTTTTCCTTCACTTCTCACCTTGGTTAATTTTGTTATGGGGGAAAAAAAGATTTTCAGATATTAACCTAGGAGGTCCATGAGAATAGAAACCAAATTTGTTCTATTTATGACTATATTCCCCATTGCTTAGCCTAATGCCTGGCAAGTAGACATCGCTAAGTAAACTTCTATTGAATGAATATAAGAAAATGCTCTAAGAAAAAACACTATGTAGGTCCAATTTAGTAAAAAAGGAATCAAATGTTTTAATAACCACTGAAAGCATAAAATTCCCTTATAAAATAAAGGATTGTGGTTCTAAAACTTTGAAAAATTATTTACAAATATTAAGTACAAAGATAATTTGAATTAGATAAGCCACAAAAAAACTTCATGATTCATCTTACCTCAGATAAAAATCCTCCAATTACTAGAATGATTCCTTTTTGTTTTGAAAGAAAATTCTTCTTTCTAGATATATTTTCATCTTAGGGCATTTTTGTAATTAAGACTAGTCCTTATTTTAAGTAATACTATATTAGTTCCCATGTACTGTATTAATATAATAATTACATCCCAAATCAGTTGATTAGAATTCACAATGTACTCCTTGTCACAAATCTACTACCATACATAATGTTTTGATTCTCAAGTTAAATAAATTAAATATAAATTTACATCATCATCTAGATCCAACTATTTGCAAAAAAAGTGAAAGACTGAGGGGCATGTCAAACCATATACCTTCCAGGGGCTGGGGATGTAGCTTATCAGTGGAGCCCTTACCTAGCATGTGCAAGACCCTGGGTTTGATCCTTGGTACTGGAACAAAACAACAACAAAATTGCAACATGTAAGAGACAACTGATACTTCATGGATACTTGATGATATTAGGAATTATTTTTAAAGTGTGAAAATGGTATTGTGGTAATGTTAGAGTCCTTATATGTTAGTTGTATATATTGAACTTTTCACAGATGAAATATGAATCTGAATTTGCTTGAAAATAAATGAAGAAATGGGTATAGAAATGGATGTGGTTGGGGAAGACTTGATCATGGCTTGATCACTGGAGCCAGGTAATGAATACATGGAGATCTGTACAGCTGCTCTGTGTGTGGTTTAAATTCTTCAAATAAAAATTTTTTAAATTTAAAGTAAGTAAACAGAGCATGGAAAAATTATAATGAACCTAATTATAATAAATCTTGTGAACATATTCAAATTTTAAAAACCTAGAGATTTGGGAAAACAAAATATTTGAGTAAGACTGTCCATGAAATCACCTGATACATGCTTCCAAATTTTGATAGCAATTACAATATGAATTATAAATACTGAAGATAAAGTATATATGATATGATAATAGGAAGAAGAATCTCCCTTTCTTTGACAGAAGATTTGCACTGGTAAATTGTCTTTGGCCTTTTCCCAACACCTTTTTTCAACTAATTTTAATATATGTGTTAAGCACTTTTTATATGTAAGCTCTGGGCTAGTGGAGGCCCATAGGAAAGACAAAAAGGAGAGAAATATAGTACCTGTGCCCTTAAGAAGCTAGCAACTGAGTAGATAACCTACTGATGTTCTCTGATCTATAAACATTTTGACCTATCTCCCATTGCTACATCCCAACCTCTCTATATTAATCTTATAAAGCACTTTAATTAAAATTAAATACTAATCCCAAAATAGAGCACCATAGCACACTGAATATTTCAAGCTGAAGGAATCTCAGAAAATAGGAGGAGGAGAAAGGTCACTCTGACACTTCTCTGAAGCAGGTTATAATACCTTCATGTTCCAGATATCCTTATCTGTATAAACAGAGGGACACAGAGAAAAATCTGAACACACAGGCCTTGCTAAGCTTTCCCATTTATTCCCAATTAGGTAGACCATTTTGCTCTATCATATTTCTTTACAACTGTCTACTCTTCATCAAACCTAACACGAAAGCACACCAATTTAACTGTTTTTTCCAGGTATTATTTTCCTTATGAAGGATCCCACATCATGTAAAATGTATATTAAATAATTTGAATTCTTTTTTCTTAACATGTTCTTTGTCATAGGGGCCTCAGCCATAAAACCAAGAATGACAAGGAAAGATATTTTTCTGCCCCCACACTTCCTAATTTCCAGTAAGAACTTCCTACCATTTTCCAATTTTGAGTTGCCTTAGGTAATTCTTAAAAGGCAATTTTTAAAATTCAGGTTAATTAAATTCATTCAATTATAAATATGAATAGCCAGTAATCCTAGCAACTCAGGAAGCTAAGGCAGGAGGATCTCATGTTCAAGACCAGCCTCAACAACTTAGCAAGACCCTGTCTCAAAAGTTAAAAAAAAAAAAAGACTAGGGATGTAGCTCAGTGGTAAAGCCCCTCTCAGTTCAATCCCTGCTGCCAATGATAAATATGTAAAACAATTTATTCCTGTTGGTAACTAGCAAGTTATATCTCCCTAAGAGTCAGTTCTAGTAGTTAAATTTAAATAATTCCTATTTGTCAAAGCTTCTTCCAACCTCCTTCCTTAATTAAATCCATATATTCCATAATGCTTTTAATTTTACTAACCTGTCCTAAATCCATAATCACAGTAACTACAGCTATTACAGTTCTTTTTCAGTGAAAGTTTCTCATCATCATGAAAAAGTGACCAACTGATGGCATAGTTAAAATGTTTCAAATGTGCCTGAATTTTCATAAACTTTGAGTAAATATAATTAACAAAGATAATTCTATATTTTGTATAGTGAACTAATGTGAAAAGAAGCAGGCTTAATCATCCTAGGATCATAATCATACCTGCATGGTCCGTCTTTTAGTTAACGTTATTTGAAAATTTTTCCATTCCCAACGTTGCTCCACTACATGTGCAAAAACCACATGCCCATTTCCGCAGGCTCCAGCAATCTGAGTGCCATCAATTGACCATGCAATATTGAATATGCTGCCAGTGTTGGGTTTTTCTAAAGCATATGACCACTGAAGGAAAAAAGAGAGAAAAATTGACTCAACAACAACAACAACAAAATGTAAAAATGTAAAACTAATCACATGTTAACATATTATGATAATTTTTTTAAAGAATGTATCTTTATCTGGAATTATTACAAACGTTTTCTTGATAAAATTCTAGTATGCTAAATAGAAGATACATATATCATTTTAAAAGTATACAGTAGAAAAACATGATAAAACACTGCATAAAATCTCTCAAGGACTGCAAAAAATTAACATCATTTCCATTCTTATGATTACTTTCAAGTAATAACACTGAAAAAAAACACAAAGATTCTGTAAAAAAAAAACAACAACAACTTAACGTTCTCTATAGTCTCTGTATCTAAAAATTTCTGATTATAGTTTTTCAAGAATGTCAGTATAAACTGAAACTAAACACAAAATGTCACTAAAGTATCTCTGATACACATTCTAAATCATGCAGTTGAAGTAAATCCATCGTCTCTTAGATCTAATCTGTTTGATAAAGTTACCTAGAGATCAATAAGCATCAACTAGGACAAAAAAGAGATTCGTGTATATGTGTATTAAGACAGCAAGAAAAAAATTAACTATTTGATAGATGTTACTAGAGGCATTTTCTTTCATTTTTCAGACGCAACATACATATTTGCAGAAAGGATAATTTGTTTGACTAAACTTATATGCATGCTCTCTTTCCTTATAGCCTAGAGTCAAATTAAGTCTTAAATTCTATTGTTGCTGCTTTTGGGTTTTTGTTGTTTTGTTTCACATTATTATTTTTTCAGAAATATTCATTATTAGGGGTTGGGGGAGTGGCTCAGTGACAGTGTGCTTCTATCCCCAGTACCAAAGGGAAGCAGGGGGGAAACATTCATTATTAGCTACAGGCTCACTCTAACAACAAATATGGAGGAAGCAAAAAAAAAAAGAAAACTATTCACTAATTTATACTACTATAATACAAATCTTTAAATTCCTAATGAAAGTTCATACATAAAATAAAATACTGAATGACACTAACACTTTTTTACATCTTCTCCACTCTTTTTGAACCCCTGAATGCTGCTTAATGGCTTAAGTAAAAAGTCTAATAGTAAAATGATTAAGGAAGAGGTAGGGGGGCTGGGAATATAGCTCAGTCATTGGAGTGCTTGCCTCACATGCACAAGGCCCTGGGTTCAATCCCCAGAACCATGCCCAAAAGAAAAAGAAAAAAGAAAAAAGAAAAGGAGGAGGTAATAAATAAACTATAAGCTTTGCTTCATCAGCAGTATGAAAATATTAGAAATTTCCTTTTCTGGAATTACAATATTTTCTCTGTATAAAATTCACTAAAATGCAATATTTACAGAATACCCATTACATGTTAGGTGTTGATTTTAAACAGAATAAAAAGTAAATTAAGTAACAGAAATCTAACTTTGTATTATTAACTAAGTCTCTCTATTCTGGGCAAGATGGACTCATACCATAAAGGAAACAGTTCCTTTATTTTATAGTTTATACTTTATGGCTTTTAGCAAAGTTGGTTTTATACCAAATATGAAAATGTAACTTTCTTATTGTCTTCATTATAAAGTCAGAAGTTTATTCTGTAAAAAGAAATCTCTGAGAATTAAACTGAACATTTTGGGTAAATCAGACTAAAATGATTGAAACAATAGCAACTTACTGGTTTGGCTACCACCTGCCTCTTCCTTCATTTGGTAAGACCTGGCCCTCACCAATGGGTCCTATTTAAGTCTTGATAGCCTCGTTTACAGAACCTACTCCAACATGCCTAAACATATCTGATTGGCCAGGCATGTGTTCCTAACCTAGGCTGGGCCAGTGATCCCTTCCTGGGAGGTATTTAAAATTGGGACCAAGATTTTTGACTCAGTCTGCTCTCTCCAATAGAAGAAAGGTACTCATGAGGTCACTTTCCAGCATGTAAGTTGAATGGAGAAAAAACATCACCCACGGAAAGAAAAAAAACAAAGGACTTACATATGTAGAGAGAAATAAAGCCAAAAGTAAAGGTGGTGGAATATGATGGTCATCATAGCCCTAGCTTTATGTATGACTGCATGTATACATGCAGTCATATGTGATTCTATATCACTTACAACCAGAGAAATGAAATGTTATCCTCCATTTGTGTACAATGAATCAAATTGCACTGTTATCATGTAAGCCTAAATACAACAAATAAATAAATTAAATATGGAAAAAAAAAAAAGACAAGCACTCTACTTTTTGGTTCCTAAGACCTACTAGTTATATTCTTTCCCTGGCATCTAGAAGCTTTTCCTGTAACCTTATAACCAATTCCCCTTTTTGCTTCTACTTGTAGAGTAAGTCTGAAGTCATAAGATCAGCCACATTTCTCCAACACTGCTTGAGTTTTTCCCATTTCTGGCATGCCATATGCAGTGTTGCCTCTTACATTAAAAAGTGAAGATACAAACAAAAAACTTATAAAAGAGGAAGTAGGCAGTTTGCTCAGTGCCTCTGAAAAAGGCATTAAAATTGCAGAGTTGAAAGAAGAGATCATTTAGCCCTAACAATTTATTTTGTAGGTGAATGTTATGGTTTGTATTTGCAATGTCCCCCAAAAGCTAATGTGTTGAAAACTTGGCAGCAATGTCCAAAAGTGGCACTTTTGGGAAGTGACTGGATCATGAGGGCTCTAACCTCACTGATGGATTAAACCACTTGATGAATTAATAATCTGAATGGACAACTGGGAGGAAGTGGGAACTGTAAGCAGATGGGGCACAGCAGGTCATTAGGGGCATGCCCTTGAGAACTATATCATGTGCCTGGCCAGTTCCTCTCTTTGTCTCTCCCTTCCTCAGCTTTTCAACTGCCATGATCTGAGCAGTTTTTCTCTGCCATGCCCTTTCAATAAATATAATGTTTTCTCACCTCAGACACAAAGCAATGGAGCCAGCTAACAATGAACTGAAACCTCTGAAACTGTGAGCCAAAATTAAACCTATCTTCCTCCAAGTTGTTTCTATCAGATATTTTGGCCAAAGCAATGAAGAGCTGATTAACACAATGAGGAACCTAAAGGTCCAGAAGAAGCCTTCAACTTTGTAAATTCACCACTGGAGTCAACTCCAGAGCTCTACAAACATACCAATGGTATTCCTACAGTAAAATGAAATTTAAAAATAATAAAATTTAATTTAATTTAAAAATTAAAAAATAACCATACTGGATATGCACAATATAAAGAATAAAAATCAAGACTGTTTCTATAAAGTATTAAACTATCAACAGATGATATATCCCTTTGAAGAAAGAGATCAGGTTTTTTTTCTGTATTTTCTCAAATTATTTATGCATACAAGTTATTTCCCAAAAAGGAAATGATATTTAAATTAAAAAGAATGACCTACAATGGCTATTATATAATGACTCCTCCATGCCAATCTCACTCTTCTTTTTACTACCCTGTATATGTATATTACTTATAATATGTAATGTATATTACTTACATTGAAAGGATTCTCAAAGGCACAATCTTTGGCCAAGTTCAATAAATTTAATTCATAAAATTACATATTCAGAAATTAAGTTTAAGTCAAAGAAAAAATAGATCTCTTTCTTTGAGGGATATTAACTGATTTTTAAGAAGAATATTCTCATATATTCTCTCTCATATGTAATTAGCAAATTATAGACTGCCTTAAATTATGTTACTGACAATGAAAAGTTACATGTGGCAGTAAGACCAGTTACTTCAGATGACGAATTATTGCAATTATTGTAACTGAATGAATAAAGGTAAATTCTTTTATTATAATGAATAAATATTCAAAGAGAAAATGAGAATCAAGAAGTTATCCCTTACATAAGCAATAGCACCACCTGCTGATAAATAAAAGCAACAATGTCCGTTAATTAAAAGAGACCAAAGGTAATTATATATTCAGATCTTTCCTCTTGAATTCTGTTAACATAATGTAACTTAATATATTCTACATATTTATTTATGTAACTGTTAATTTGAACATTTGTGTCTTACACATTTGAATAATGCATTTCTTAAAAGTCAAAGACAAAAACAAATTTATTATGAAATCTAAGAAAAAAGTATGGTACTATGGCTCTAATTTTCATTCTACAAGTAATTCATTATACCATAATTTATTATGCTAACCACCCAGAAATGTACATTTAGTTTGTACATATGTTTTTATAATCCTTGATTATACCTAAAATTATGTTGTCTCACTTTCCCAGTTTAATTTTTATAGCACTCATCTTCCTTTTATTTATTTTTGTTTATAATCTTTTATATACTGAAATAAAACCAAGGCATTGCATTTCTTTGCTTGAGAAGTGTCTGTTTATTTCATTTACCCACTTATTGTTTGGGTTATTTGTTTTCTCAGTGCTAAAAGTTTTTTGAGTGCTTTACATACTCTGGATATCCTCTGTCAGAAGTGTTATGGTTTAGATATAAAGTATCTCCAAAAACTCATGTGTGGGGCAATGCTAGAAAGTTCTGAGGTGAAATTACTGGGTTAAGAGAGTCTTAATCTAATTAATGCATTAATCCCCTGACAGGGATTAATTAGGTAGTAACTGTAGACAGGGTATAACTGAAGGAGGTGGCTCATGGGCATGCCTTTGGGGTTTACATTTTGTCCATGGTGAGACCAGCTCTCTTTCTCTGCTTCCTGGTGCCATGTACTAAACTGTTTTCCTCAACCACATCCTTCTTCCCTGATGTTCTGTCTCACCTTGGGCCCAGAACAACAGAGTAAGTCATCTATGGACTGAGATCTCTGAAACCATAAGCCCCCAAATAAACTTTTCCTCTTCTAATTATTATCAGGTCTTTTTTTTTCATAGCAGCGAAAAAGCTGACTAAATCAAATAGCTAGCAAAGATTTTCTCCCATTCTATAAGTTATCTCTTCACACTATTAACTGTCTCTGTTACTGTGTAGAAGCTTTCTCATTTGATGCCATCCCATTTATTAATTAATTCTTGGTATTGTTTCCTGAGGTTTAGGAGTTCTATTGAGGAAGCTATTGCAGGTACATATATGTTCAAGTGTTGATCCCTACACATTAACAGTTGCAAAGTTTCTGGTGTAATTCATAGGTCTTTAATCCAATTTGGGTTGACTTTTGTGCAGGGCAACTTGAAGGCAAATTTTTTTTTTTTTTTTGGTACCAGGGATTGAATTCAGGAATACTCAACCACTAAGCCACATCCCTAGCCCTATTTTGTGGCTAAGGCCTCACTAAGTTGCTTAGCGCCTTGCTGTTGATGAGGCTGGCTTTGAACTCACAATTCTCCTATCTCAGCCTCCTAAAATGCTGGGATTATAGGTGTACAACACCGGGCCTGGCTTGAAGGCAAATCTTAGCATCTTATTTTTTAATATAGTAAGCCAAATTTTCTAGGACACTGACTGATATGTAGTATGTATTTAATGCCTATTGAATAAAAGAATATATATTTAAAATGCTAAGTCTCAAGTCTCTAAAAATTATAACACAGTCTATTCAGTTTATTTTTCCAGAATTATCATTTTGAGAAATGAAGTTAATCTTTAATTGTTATTCACATCAATTAAATCCCTCAAGTTTTTAAAACCTTAAAAAATTTTTGATCAAATGGAAAATTAAAATTATCGTATTTAAATTCACTTATTAATAAATTATTGAATATCAACTATATTGTTTAGATAATAAGGAATCTTTAAGCTATGGAATCTTATAAACTAGGGAGTCAAAAATAATATGTTACACTAAATTGGACAACATAAGTGCAAAATACATTGTGAAAATAAGACCACATATTCTATAGTAGCATCAGTGATAAAAAACAACAACAACAAAAACTTAAGGTACAGGTCCTCAAGTACAAAAACAAAACAAAAAATATCCTTAAGTAATAAGAACATTTAACATCCTGATATTATAATTGAGGGGAAAATAAAGAGATCTAGGTGAAAGGAAGTTAGAAAAATAAACTTTAGATTGACTATAGAAAGCATGAGAAAGTCAAGCATGAGATAGGTCTTAAAGAATGGACAGAACTCCACTTAGTATAAAACAGAGGAGAGAACATGCCAAAAAAAAGAGTGAGGATATTAGTGCAGGGCAAGTAAGATTCACGAGCCAGTATTCAACCTGATTTCAGCACATATACAAATCAGAGAGTTGGAGGAGAAAAGACTGAATGGACTTAATGGTACCAGATTTCAGAGAGCTTTTAAACAGGCAGAGGGGCTATAATTTTATGTGATGAAAAACAAGTGACCAGTAAACTGATACATCATCTTAAAATCTCTGAAGGTTCTAACTACCTTATTTTGCATTTGAAGAAAATGAGCCATGGAATAATATGATTTCCTCATATTTAGAAATAGTATGGAACAGCCCTACTGCTATAGATTGGATCTTAGATGTTCCTCTAATGGCCCAGGATGGCACTATGGGGAGATAGTGGAACCTTTAGAAGGTAGGACCTTGTGGTAGGTCCTTAGGTCACTGAGGCCATGTTCCTAGGGGGGGACTATGGGACTCCAGCCAGTCCTTTCTTTGTTTCTTGGATGATGAGGTAAGTGGTCATACTCTACCACATATTCCTGCCGCTACACCATAGGCCCAATGATATGGAGCCAATTGATTCTGGACTAGAACCTCCACAACTATGAGCCAAGATTAATCTTTTCTCTTCATAATTGTCTCAGGTATTTTCTTTCTTTTTTTTTTTTTTAAATATTTATTTGTTTTAGTTGCAGGTGGACAGAGTATCTTTATTTTATTTTTATGTGGTGCTGAGGATCGAACCCAGTGCCTCACGCGTGCTAGGCGAGCACGCTACCACTGCGCCACAACCCCAGCCCTCCGGTATTTTCTTATAGTGATAAAAAGTTGATTAAAAAGCCCAAACTATTTTTGCCACAAAATGCCACTGTTTGGGGGGCATTCTTCAAGAACAATAGGTAAATGCTGCTGAACCTGACTGCCTAGATTCCAAAGAGAATTTGCATGAAGGAAGGAATATTGTCATGAAAAATTCTCCCACGTATTCAAAAGTGAACTTTTTTTTTTTTTTTTGAGATGTTAAGGATTGAACCCAGGGCTTTCCACAGTGGTTTTTATTTTTGTTTTGAGACAGGGTCTCACTGTCCAGGCTGACCTCAAACTTGTGGTCTCCCTGCCTCAGCCTCCTAAGTCACTGGGATTAAAGGCATGTGCCACTATATCCAGCTCAAATATAAATTCTTAACAAAGAGAAATATGTCCTTTGGTTTTAAAATGACCAGTTTTTAAATTTACTATTAATTCCTTGCAAAATATATATGATTAAAACTTTATATGAAACATACCAATAGCAAAAACATTTAAAACTCTAATCTCCACATTGAATGGGCATAGATTTTAATACTTCACCATCTTTCAAAATCATGCTCAAAACAAGTATTTCCAGAAAGACAAACAGTAGAGAACATATGCATTCTTTAAAATTACAGTATGGTTTCATAAATCTGGAATTGACTGAATCAACATATTAAGAAAACAAATCAAGCCGGAAGCGGTGGCGCAAGCCTGTAATCCCAGCACTTAGGGAGGCTGAGACAGGAGAATCGCGAGTTCAAAGCCAGCCTCAGCAATGGCGAGGCGCTAAGCAACTCAGTGAGACCCTGTCTCTACATAAAACACAAAATAGGGCTAGGGATGTGGCTCAGTGGTCAAGTGCTCCTGAGTTCAATCTCCAGTACCAAAAAAAAAAGACAAATCAGAAATTTTCAGTCAAATGTATTCATTGAGGGATAAGGGTGTAGCTCAATGTTCAAGAGTGTTTGTCTAATGTGAGAGAGGTTCTGGGTTCAATCTCTAGCATTGCAGAAAGAAGGAAGGAAGGAAGGGCATTCACGGAAAATGGTTGTTTTTTTTTTAAGGACGGAGAACCAGATGTGTGTGCATGACCACATTTATGACAACACACGTGTAATTACTCACCACTATAACTTACCCCAGTTTTATCACACAAGCGTAAAGTATGAAATGATCCAACAGCAAATAATTCTCCATCTGGAGCCCAGGCAACTGAGGTAATAGGATGCTCATGAGGTTGTGAACTATATAGAAGGCGGCCATAACTATCCCACACCTATAAAAGCAAAAAACTTTAAAGGCTTTTAGAATAATCACCACATTATTACAAACAAGGCAGCACATAAGTTTAAGAAATTACCATCTTATAATATTAGTAATTGAATGTCTTTACTACTATACAAGAGAGAGGGGGGAAAAGCTGCATTCCTTGAAACCAAAATATATTGAAAATATTTAAAAACTATCATAATTTTCAGACTTTACAAAACCTTGGATTAAACATTAAACCTACCTGTTCTAATCCATATGTACTAGAATGAAATTGAACCCCTCTCACACTGCATAAAACTCAACTCATAGTGGATCAAGGACTTAGGAATTAGACCAGAGATCCTGTACCTACTAGAAGAAAAGGTAGGCCCAACTCTCCATCACGTTGGCTTAGTCTCCTTAATGAGACTCCTAAAGCACAAGAAGTAAAATCAAGAATCAATAAATAGGATGCAGGCTGGGCTTATGGCTCAGTGGTAGCGTGCTCACCTAGCACACATGAGACACTGGGTTTGATCCTCAGCACCACATAAAAATAAAATATTCTGTCCACCTACAACTAAAAAATAAATATTTTTTAAAAAAAGAATCAATAAATAGGATGGATTCAAAATAAAAAGCTTCTTCTCAGTAAAAAAATAATGTTATAAAGAAAGAGCCTACAGAATGGGAGCAAATTTTTACCACACGAACATCAGATACAGCACTAATCTCCAGGATATATAAAGAACTCAAAAAACTTAACACCAAAAAGAAAAAATAACCCAATCAATAAATGGGCTAAGGAATTAAAGAGACACTTCTCAGAAGAAGATAATCGGTCAAAAATACATGAAAAAATGTTTAATATCTCTAGTAATCAAAAAAATGCGAATCAAACTACTCTAAAATTTCATCTCACTCCAGTCACAATGGCAGTTATCAAGAATGTAAACAACAATAAATGTTGCTGAGGATGTAGGGGAAAAGGCACACTCTTATATTGCTGGTGGGACTGCAAATTGGTACAACCAATCTGGAAAGCAGTATGGAGATTCTTCACAAAACTTGGAATGGAACCACCATTTGACCAAGCTATCCCACTCCTCAGTCTATACCCAAAGGACTTAAAATCAGCATACTACAGTGACACAGCCACATCAATGTTTATAGCAGCAATTCATAATAGCTAATATGTGGAACCAACCTAGATGCCCTTCAATAGATGAATGGATAAAGAAACTGTGGTATATATACACAATGAAATATTATTCAGCAATAAAAGAGAATAAAATTATGGCATTTGTAGGTAAATGGATGGAGCTGGAAAATATCATGCTAAGCAATATAACCCAATCCCAAGTCCAAATGTTTTCTCTGATATGCAGATGATAATTCACAATAAGCGGGTGGAAGCTAGGGAAGAATAGAGGTACTTTGGGTTAGACAGAGGGGAGTGAAGGGAGAGGAGGAGATATGAGAATAGAAAGCATAGTAGAATGATTCAGACATTATTACCCTATGTGCATATATGATTACATGAACAGTGTGATTCTACATCATGTACAACTAGAAGAGTGAGAAGTTATACTCCATTTATGTATGATGTATCGAAAATGCATTCTACTGTCATGTATAACTAATTAAAACAAATTTTTAAAAATTAATGAATAGGATAGTATCAAACTAAAAAGCTTCTTCATAGCAAACAATCAAGAACATAAAGAGAGGACCTACAGAATAGGAGAACATTTTTGCCACCTGCACTTCAGATAGAGTATTAATCTCCAGAATATATAAAGAACTATAAAAACACAAAATAACCACAAATAATCCAATCAACGAATGGACTAAGGAACTGAACAGACCCTTCACAGAAGAAATACAATCGATCAACAAACATATGGAAAAATGTTCATCATCTCTAGCAATTAGAGAAATGCAAATCAAAACTACTCTAAGATTTCATCTCACTCCAGTCAGAATGACAATTATCAAGAATACAAGCAACAATAAATGATGCAAAGATGTGGGGGAAAAGGTATACTCATAATTGCTGGTGGGACTGCAAATTGGTGAAACCGATCTGAAAAGCAGTATGGAGATTCCTCAGAAACCTGGAATGGAACCACCATTTGACCCAGTTAACCACTCCTTGGTTTATACCCAAAGGGCTTAAAATCAGCATACTACAGTGACACAGCCACTTCAATGTTTACAGCAGCTCAATTCACAATAGCTAAGCTATGGAATCAATGCAGGTGCCCTTTAACAGATGAATAGATAAAGAAAATGTGGTATATACACAAAATGGAATATTACTTAGCCATGAAGAATGAAATTACAGCATTTGCAGGTAAATGAATGGAACTAGAAACTAACATGTTAAATAAAATAAGCCAATACCTATAAACTAAAGGCTGAATGTTCTTTCTGATATGTGGATGCTAATACATAAGAATGGGAAAAGGAGAATAGAAGTTCACTGGGTTAGACAAAGGGGAATGAAGGGAAGGGTTGGAGGATGGGAACAGTAAAGACCATAGAATGAATTGGACATAGCTTTCCTATGTTCATATATGAATACACAACCAATGAAACTCCATAACATATACAATCACAAGAATGGGATCCTAATAAGTTATACTCCATGTATGTATGTCAAAATACACACTACTGTCATGTATATATCATGTATATCTAAAATTTTTAAAATGTTTTCAATATGTAAAAAAAAAAAAATTCCTCACCATTCTAAGTTCTTTAAATTTAATAGTAACATTTTGAGACGTTTAATATTTTGTTTGAATTTCTTTTAGTACAATGAGGGCTTTATCAAATTTCTCTAAAAGAATTTATTTCAATTAAAGTTCCTCTAAGTTACTTTAATCTTGTTTGGGGGGTACACCTCAGTAGTAAAGTGCTTGCTTGGCATGTACAAGGCCCTGGGTTCAATCCTCAGCACCACAAAAATAGTGAGGAGAGCCTTATTCTTCCCCACAAATAATTTTGTTCTGAAACTGATTAATGTTTAGTAAACCAACAGGATTGGTTTTTCAAATTTTAAATGAGCTGATTTAAACTAAACTAAAACTATAAGTTAGTTTTAAACTATTTCAAACTATTGATGTTGCTACTTATTAAATCAAATTCTATATGCCAATGATAGTTTTTACAGTAGAACTTTTAAATACCATTTAAAACGAGAAAAAAAACTTGCTAAATTGTTAGAGTTAAAAGTAAAACCAAATGTAAAAGAATAAAATAATATTCTTTTTAAAATCTTTTTTTAGTTGTTGATGGATCTTTATTTTTTATTCATTTATTATTTATATGTGGTGCTGAGGATCGAACCCAGTGACTCTCACATGCGAGGCAAGCACTCTACCACTGAGCTATAGCTCCAGCCCAAAATAATATTCTTAAATGCTAAATACTTTTCACCTAAATTTGATTCTCTCAAGCAGGTGATAAGTCTAAACATTACGTACCTTATATTTACAATCTTCACCAGCAGATAAAATAAGATCATTGACTGAGTTCCAATCAACTTTTAAAATAATGCCATCATGAGCTTTCCACTGGGGGGAGAAAAACAAGATATTAATTATAACTTTAAAAAAGTAAAAGTCTATTTCTATAAGAAAAGAAATTTTACCTCTTTTTTTTTTTAAAGAGGCAGGTCTCACTATATTGCCGAGGCTGGCTTTGAACTCCTGGGCTCAAGTGATCCTCCTGCCTCAGCCTCCTATGTAGCTGGAACTATAGAGGCACACTATTGTACTCAGCTCTTTGCCTCTTTCTAATGATTCTTTTGCCATCTCCTCAGAGATTCTTATTTTACTGTTCCATTTCTAACTTCTATCAATGAAAGCACCTAGCACCATGACATCCACTTTATGGCTTTTATCCCTATGAATTTGGTCAGTTGCCTAGACTCCAGATGGAAAACCACTTGCTGCTGAACTATTTCAAACTTGATGTTTGTGTGATAACACTGGAATAAAAATATTATACAATCCAAAATATCAGTTGTATGCAAATCTTGCTGTCTTCTTTGTATAGTTGTCCCACTACTGATACCGCTTTTATGCTTGTTTACTAATTTTTTCTTTTCTTTGTATCTTTTTTTCCTGTTTTGGAAACCCAGGGTCTTTCACACATGCCAAGCATCCTCTACCACTGAACTATAATCCCAGGCTAGTTTATTTGTCTCTCTCTTTTTGTTTGTTTGTTTTGCTGTTGTTTTTCTTTTTCATAAACAACTTCTTTAGTACCCTCCTCATTCTCTTCTATGTATTCCCCCTAAGTTTCATTCTCTTTACCTCTGAGTCTGGTTCATAGACTACCCAGAATCTTCTGCTGCATTTACCATATAATTAAAAAATGCCTTCCACACATAAACATATTTATATAAATATATATATGTATAGAGAACATACATAGAATACATATATATGGATATGTATAAGTCACTCAGAAATTGGCAAACTAGAAAGTAAACATGGAAATCTTGTTCTTAAATATAATTCATGTCCCCATTTAGCTATTATTACACGTCATTAAGTGCTAACATAGGCAGAGTAATATAAGTAAAAAGAATTAACTTTCCTTGAAGACTTCAGGGTGTATTTTAAATGTCTGAGCCATTTCACTTCATATTATATTTTAAGGAGTTTCTCTTTAAATCCTTTGCAATTTTTTGTCAATAATATTAACAGAAGAAAATATCAAATTAGAATCAAATAACCTCAAAGATATAAGCAATAATGTATAGATTGCTTTATTCAGAATTTTAAAAATATACTTTTTAAAAAACAAATGTTTTGGTAATATATGTTTTAATGCAATAGTTCTCACAGTTAACTGTGAGAATTAATCCAATATCCTTAAATAAATGGAAAACATGAGACATACAGACATACACACAGATGATCTCAAGAGATTCTTTTCAAAGTTTACAAAATAAATTTTTGCACATTCAGAATGTAACGAACAACTACTGAACTGATACCTGAATGGGTAAATTTGAGGGTAAGTGAATTATATCTGTTTAAAAAGGTAAAAAAAACTATGAACAAAATATGAATTAAATTTTCCTTATAATTTTGAATACTAGCTTACATGTTATATATACATTTATATATTACATAAAATTCATAGATAACTTTCAATTATTTCTCAACTTATTAGGCATTTTATTAAATCCCTTTGAACAACAAACACCTCAAAGCTAGGAAATGTGTTTCCTTCCTTCCTTTCTTTTTTCCTTTCTTTCTAAATAAATTTAGGACAACTGTGTTTCATCTGTTTCAACTGTGTGATATTGGGGATTGCATCCAGGGCCTCATGCATGCTAAGAATACAATCTACCACTGAACTACATTCTAAACCCCTGTTATACATTCCACTTTAAATATCTAATACCCAGCACAGTGTCTGATGTGTGGTATGCAATATATTTTTATTGAATAAATAAATAAACACCAACTTTCTCACTATGCAAGCAAGTTCTAGGTGTGTCTGGAAGGTCTTCTAAACAGTATTCAACAAACAAAAATTAATAAAGCATTTCTTTTTATGTACAATCTAAATTCAAATGTGTTTATCCTGAAGGAAATTACTACAGGTTTAGTTTCTCAAAAGGAATGGATAATTTGCTTTAAATTGCTACTTACATTTTAACTCCTTTTTCACTATAGCTGGATTTTGATAATGAGTACTTTTCCTTCTCTCTACTACCTTCTACCTCAAAGTTTCTACCAAATCCCTAAACTACATTCAAATTGATCAATGGTGATAGAAGCGATTCCTGACGTAAGTAGTTTCATTTATATAACCTAACTGCAAATATCGAAATTCATATAACCAGAAGCTAAAAGTTTTAGGTATAAACTAAAAGATTCAACTTGCCTGTTTTTACTGTATAATTTCATAGCAGATTTTCAGAGAGTAAGTAATTGGTATGAAAGGACTTTGACTAGTCCTCTTTTCTCAGATTCTTCTCTTTGCTCAAATTCTTTACCTTAGTTGCACAAGGACAAGGACTTATATCTTCTATTTCTTGTTTTTCCCCACAGTTCTTAGAGTGCTCTACACGCAGTAAAAATGTAAATGCATGTTGACTATATGAAATTTACATAGCAAAATCTATACTGAAGTTATAAAATGGAAGCTCAAAGTTTTACCTCCTTACTTCCTGAAATTTATATCTACTTAACTATTGAACCTAATGCTTCTTAAACACTTTTATACCCATTATAGCCTGTCAATCTCCATCACCAAATTCCTTGCCCAGGACCTAGTCATTCTATATCTTTTTTTTTTCCTGACCTCCCTAGTTGATTAAAAGGTAGAGATGGTATATTAACTCATAAATTATATAATAATAACATATATCAAAACTACTTTTTTTTGGCAATACTGAAAATTGAATATATGTTCTAGGCATGCCCTCTACCACTTAGTTACATCCTCAGCCCTTTTTTTAAACTTTGAGGGTCTTGCTACATTGCCCTGGCTGGCCTTGAGTAGCTAGGATTACAGTATACGTCACTATGTCTAGCTACAACTACTCTGTATTGAATATTTACTACATGCCAGGCATTGTCCTATGCCCTTTGTAATTTAATTCATTTAATCCTCACAATAATCCTAAGTAGTAGGTATTGGCATTACCAACTAAGAGAACAAAAAACTGATGCCTAAGGATACTTCATAACTGCCTAGGGTCACATACAGGTAAGTAAGTGAAGATTTGAACTCAGGTGACTAACTGGAAAGCTTATGTTCTTATTACCAAAATGACAATGTGTCATTATCAATATATGAAGAAAATCATTCTCTTTTTTCATTTTTGGTACCAGGGTTGAATTCAGAGGCATTTAACCACTGAGTCAGAGTCACTCCCCAGCCCTTTTTATATTTTTTATTTTGAGACAGAGACTCACTAAGTTGCTTTGGGGCTTGCTAAGATGCTGGCTTTGAACTTGCAATCCTCCTGCCTCAACCTCCCCAAGTGCTGGAATTATAGGTGTGTGCCACCAAGCCCAGCTTCATTCTGCCTTTTAACATGGAAATCAAATAAAAAAATCTTGATAAAGGCTTCTATGTTTTCCATTCATTTGTCTGACCTTGACCTGTCTCAACTGCCTTTTTTTTTTTTTTTGCTTGCTTTTGTGTGGTTCTCTACTTGCCCCTTTATCTTATATTTCTGAACATTTTCCTGCTTCCTGGGCTTAGAACAACCTTCCCTCCTCTCCTTTAAGATTCAGCTCCTAACTCTTCTTTCTGAATAGTACAAAAGAAAATTTGAGCTCAACACTTATCCTTAAGGTAAATGTTCCCTATTTTATTTGAAAAGTTTTAAACATATAATTTGTTCTAAGTATTATATTGACAATGACTCCTCCACTCTGAAAATATTAAGAATGCTAGACTCTAGGAGTTCAAGTTTTTGAACATGATGATGATGATGATGATGATAAAAAACAAAGTCTAAGCAAGCTCTTAAAGGTTCATGATTTAGTTCTATTTTGTGTTAAATCTATACATTTGAGGTTGACTGCTAAATTTAAAGATAAAACTTAGAGTAGTGCCAAATCATACGACAATAACTCAAAACATTTTTATGATATATTGGTATAATGTGAGTTGGAATAAAGTGGAAATGAACTTTGCCAGAAACATAAACAGACATTCCCTGTTCTAAAATAAAGCTTTTAGACTAAAAAGACCACCCAGAAGAAAGGGACTACAAGCGCCCTCTCCCTCAGCAGATAGGCAGATCCTAATATTAATTGTAAAATGCCTAAGAAGTACCTGTAAAATTTTAGCATTTGGTTGAAGAGGTTTAATGATCAGCTGCTTGCCTGCTGTATAAAGAACCTTTTCTGAATCGGGGCCCCATGCTACTGAATACACTGGTGTTCCTGTAAAAAAAAAAGGAGAAAAAAATGACTGATAAACTTTCACTATTGTGCCTTATAAAAAGGGAGACTGTTAAGAGAATCAATAAAGCAATCTGGTATGTTATTTTTTCTTTTCCTACTCAATGGCCTTTTCAAATTAGAGAATATACCCTGACATTAAAATACAGACTGAGTTAATACTGACCATTAAAAATCTACTGTGAGCCACTGACATGTTGTTTTTTAAATTCATTTTTATTGGTGTATTATAATTTTAAATAATAGTGAGATTCGTTATGCCATATTCTTACATGCACATAATTTGATCAATTTCATTCCCCCGCTCCCTTCCTTTCACTTCCTTCCTACCTCCTCCTTATCCACTTGCTATATTCTATTCCAAGTCCCTTCCATTATTCTTATCACTACTTTAATTAGTATATTATAATTATTTGTATAAGCAGTATTTGTTGTGGTATAGTCATACAAGGATATAGCATAATTTGGTAAATTTCATTCTCCAGTGCTTCCCCATGCCTTCCCCTCTTCCCTCCCTCTGGACCCCTTCCTCTACTCTTTTTTGATCTTCTAATTTTGTAAGATTCACTTATTTTATTTTATTTTATTTTTTCTTTCTCTCTTCTGCATAGGAGAAAACATTAACACTTGACTTTCTGAGTTTGACCTAGATGTTCTCCATTTCCATCCATTCACCAGAAAACCCAAAAAAAAAAAAAAATCCATTCTTCTTTATGGCTGAATAAAACTTCATTGTTCATATATGACATACTATACTTTTTTTCTTTTCCCACATTTTTATTGGTACATTATAGTTGTACACACTGATGGGATTTGTTGTTACATAGTCATACATGCACACGACACACAATATAATAATATAGTTTAGAAAATATCATTCCTTAGCACTTCCCCCTCCCTCCTCACTTCCCAATTCTCTTTTCTCTACTGATCACCTTTTGATTTCATGAAATCCCGACTCCTTTCTTTTCCTTTTTCCCCCTCTAGCTTCCACATATGAGAGAAAACATATAACCCTTGACCTTCTGAGTTTGCTTTATTTAGTTTAACATAATGGTCTCTAGTTCCATCCATTTTCCTGTGAATGACATAATTTCATTTTTCTTTATAGCTGAATAAAACTCCATTGAGTATATATATACCACATTTTCTTTATCCATTCATCCAACATACTATATTTTTAACTAATTTGGATCTTGCTGAGAAAATATGGAGTTGTCAGAAATTTCAGGTACTACACTATCAAAATATGTAAAATATACTTCATTTTTTAGAGATATCAGAAAAGCCCTGACTTATCACTTCCCATGAACAGCCATTAGTGTTTAAACTTATTCAAGGCATAAGGTGAATAAATTTTCCATGTAAAAATATATGTGGTTTACTTATATATTAATTCTCCAACCTGGGTTAAGTCCCATTCCTTATAGTACAAAAGGCAATAGAATTCTCCAGACTTCTGCTTCAGCAGTAGTCTAATGGATGGAAATCATCTCGCCATAATGCAACCTACTCTTCCTACCTATAAGACCTTAAATGGCAAATTAAATATCAGACTGGGAAAACTTTTGTTATCTGTCATATATAGCTTTATCCCGAAAGCAAGGCTAAGAAGGGCTCACATATGCTATAACCAGGATAAAGTTGACTCATTTCCAGGGCAAAAGCACAAGTTGATTTACCTACCACATATTAAATTTGATATTGTTTTTAATTTTGGGTAGTAATTTAGAGATTGCATTTTTTTGACTCAATTACATTTAAGAATAGTATTTCTTAACTTGATTACATTCTTAATTACCTAATATCTGCCAGAAGACTATACTTCATGTGAGCCTGGTTTTTCTTTAAACATATATGAATACATATCTATTGAAAGCATTGGTTATATGGTAATAAATAATCTGTCCTTCACTTGCCTCATCCAGCTACCTATTCATCAGAAAAACAAGGTTATATAATCAATCTATGAATTATAGACCCCGTTATATTTACAAAACCAAGCTTTTAAAAACCATATAGGACTCCTAAATTAGATTGTTACAGTAATTGATTTTCTGTGAATGAATGAATAAAAGAATCTTTAAGGAATTTATATACTCAAGAAAATGATATCTGAATTTAATGATTTATTGGCAATCAATAAGATTTAGTTGTTTATTTAAGTGAAAAACCCAACCAGTGCTATAATCGACATGGAGTAAATTTCAATAAGACAAATGCTTTTCTTTTGTCAAAGTGTTATCCAATTCCTTTTGTGCCATTTTCTTTCTGATTAGGACATAATTCATTTGTGAGCAAGTACCAATGGTCAAGTTTAGACCCACTGTAAAACAAAACAAAACAAATCCTGAAGCATGGCTTTCACAGTTTAAATTTAAAGTTATAAAGGGTTTAATTGTCCTGTTTAGTCAATGATAACAAGGATTGTTATACATCAAAGGAACCCATAGAAACTTCCCAACCTCAGAAGGCATTCCTCCATCTTCCACACACTTGCTGACTCTAAGACCCTGAGAAACAAATCCAGGACCCCAGCAGGTAAAAGAAGATGTAAAGCACAGTTGGGATAGTAGAAATGCTTTATTCAGAGGTAGCAGCAGCCCCCAGCTTCTAGCCCCACAGGCCAAACAAAGAAAGCACTTTGCCAACAGGTTACATAAGTGAGATCACATTCACAAGCAAATGTTTATGACCTTGGGAATATATCCTGAATCAGGGTGTTTATGACCTTGGGCTACATACTAAAATCACAGTCTGCCGGAATTCTTGGCAAGAGAGCCTAACTACATTTGGGGCCTGACCTACACTCGGTAAGTACATTCTTTGCAAATATTGTCTAGGAATAGGAGTAGCCAGGAACTGACCTGGACTTCAAAGTAAATCTCCAAATGAAGAATTCAACTTATTTAAAAAAAACTTTCCAGAAGATGTAAGGCAAAATTTCAGATGTTTCAAATGTGGTTCTTGGTAAAGACTAGAAGGAAGTAGGGTAAGAAGATACTTATCAAGATGGTAGAATTGTAGGTTCCTTCTTTACTTCCATTATTATAGGTATAGCTTTTGTGCAAAATAAGTTAATATATTTTAGTTTACAGGCTATCAAATCTTCATGAATACATTAAGTAAAATTATACTTCACTGGGGATGTATATTAAACTATGACAAACATCTATCCCCAAGGAAATAATTCAGTAAATACAATTCCTATCAAGTTATACCGGATGTAACTTTAGACCTACAGTTATGGTAAAAGGCACCACTGGGGTATAGGATGAGGAGCTAGAGATGCTTTCATCCTCCTAACTTTAACATTTAATTTGTGGCCCCATTAAATCAGCTGTGAAACTATTTCCTTGTTTATAAACCTTTCTTCAGAATACTTATCTATCCTATTGGGACAAGGAGAAAATTTATTTCCTGCTTAAATAATAATTTTTAAACAATAATGTTAAAGTAACAGGTATAGTTTATGATATAAAACCAAAATAAGCTTATAGAGGAAAAGTGAGATAATTCCTTTGTTACAACATGGTTTCTAACCACATTCCTTCCATCAAAATACAAGCTTTAGAAACAAATATGAAGTTTTTTATAAGTAAGCAACAGTAAATAATATTGACAGCTAAGTTCATTAGTTCAACCCTAACCACTAAAAATTCAAAATGGATATAATATCAAGAACAAAGAGAAGTCTTCATTATATTCATTTCTTACATTTAAATAAAATATTAAGTGCAAAATTACATATATTGCTATATATGTAAAAAGTAATATATATTACTATATATGTAAAAAGGAGATGAACATAGTTATATAACTTTCAGTTTGGGTAGTTCTAATGAAGATCATTATTCAAAGTGATTAGCTTCACAAAGAAAATAGCAATTCCTATTATGAAATTTCACTAGTATTTGGAACAAATCCATAACATTTTAAATGTTGGTACAACCATATCTATTAAAGCATGAATTATTCCTAGTGTTATACTTCACTCTGCAAAATCAGTATGAAAATAATAAATTCAGCTTCCAGATTGAATCACCTTAAAACAAAGAGTTTAGCAAACTATTTAATAAGATGTTACTGCCTTCATTATTAACAAAAATGAGCAAAAACCAAGAAATTAATTTTATACTAGTTAAATAATTTCTTACTTCTTATAATAGGAATTTTTATTTATGCTCCATTTCAGTTGAGACACTCAAAAAGATCTTGTTTTTCTGACTTTGTACACTAAACTCATGTGACTTTTTTGACATTTTTTAAGAAACCACATGCACCTGGGGTTGTGTTAAATGTCAGGCCCTTATCTCTCTGTAAAACAAATTATCTAAATTCTTTCAACCTGTTGAAGGCATTTTAAACCACAGAAGAGGAGACAAAAATGTATTTCAATTGTTTTAAGGAAGTACCTGGTCAAATATGTTTTTCACATTCACACTACAAAAGTATTCCCTAACAGTTGTTTTTAAGAAAGCATTTGAAACAAACTGTTCACAATCATAATGAAGCATTAGCTATCTTTACCTTAAATGTAATACAGGTCTGTAATAAGTGAATTTAAGTACAGTACTTAGAATAAGTCTGGCACTAAATAAGCACTACCTGTTAACCACTACTATTAGAAATAACTTTAAAATGCAATAAGCAACCATTAGAGCTTACTGTGCTATTCGTGTTAGCAGGTACTCAATTTTTTTGCAAAAGCATTAAGAATTCAAAAACCAAGAATTATTTTGTTTTCATTCTATATCAGAAAACATGTACTAACCATAATCAAATGGGAGTTATTTCAAAAACAGCAAGTTTTTAGTTATGTATGTCACTGGGTCATTACAAGAAAAAGCTTAAAGTTTCTTTAGTTTCTATTCTCAGTCACTTAAGGGTCTCAATTTCCTCTACAGCATCATTTTTCTTCCTTCACCTTTGCATAACTGACTTCCAAGTTAATACTTTAGTATTTACTTCTGAGCTATTAACATATTCCACTTGCCCCAAAGACATCTCTATACTAGAATTTCAAATTCTACAATATTCAAAAACTATTATCTCTCCACGCATATTCCCTAATGTTTTTCCTTTCTGAACTCGTTACTGCTTACAAGATATTAATCCCTTTCAGCCTCTCAGACCGTTCACTTTTTAAATTACTATTGTTATTACCTTCAAACTTTAAATAGCACTAGCACAGGATCTTTCAAAAACATTCTTACTAGCCACCTCCATTTAATATTCTACCTCTTCTAATTCACATTACACATCATGCTGAGGTAATCTTCCTAAGTCATTATCTCTTACTCTCCTACTTAACATTTTTTTAAGATTTTTGAATGATTATAGAATAAACTCCAAAACCCTTTATTAAGTATCTAAGGCTGTTAGAATCCTGGCCTCTGACAGTAGTATATTCCTCAGATAGCCTACATCCTAGCCCAAAAGATCTCCTCCCACTTACCTGACTTCTATGCCTCCTGCTCTTCTGTCTCTATGCTTCTAATCATGCTAACGACGTTCATAATTCTACTCCAAAGCCAACAAACCCATTTTCCTGATTTCTTCATCATTCAGAGCCCAGTGAAAAAGATGCTGCAATATTTGCTAGAAAACCTTTCAAGGACTTTCTCTCCATACAAAGCATTTTATCTGTCTCCCTGTCCTCCAATGGCACTACACAGCAATGAGCATGTACTACCTTATGTTATAGTTATGTATATTTCATCTTCTTTATTAGATTCATTATATACAGGTTCCTTGTTTTATTATTCTATTTGAAAATAGGAGGAAATGTCTTAATGGTTTATAGTATTACCAATACTGCCAATTTGAATTCATAATTAAAATATACAGTGTAACACACTGGTCTAATTATAATTATTCCCAACCTATGTATTATTTTTTCACTAGTAAGAAGCAATAACTTCTCATACATACCAGTAAAAGTCATTTTTATAAGTCAAATATTTCCCCCCAAAAATGGAATTAATAAGCTTTCTGTTTTAGAGAACAAGGTTATTACTATGACTGTTTTCTAGGTGAACATCCAGCCCCAAGAGTCAAGAAATGAATGCAGGAATTAATTTCTATTCATCAGGAAAGAAGCAAATTAACATAGACATGAAGAGAAAATCATAAGGATCTTTCAACACTGTTTATGGAATTCTAAGTTTTACAATAATTTGAGTTTATGTATGTCTGTACCAAAAGTTTTTTCTTACATGGGAACTAGTAGGAAAGAAAGAAAAAAAGGGATATCATGAAAGTAGAAGAAACAATAAGGTAAAAGAATGGGAAGGGAAGGGAGGAGGGGAGAATGGAAGGAGAAAATAGGGATTAATATTGACCAAATTATGTTGTATACATGTACAAATATGTTCCAATGAAACCCACTATTCTGCATATTAATATACACCAATCATCAATTTTTAAAAAAATAAAAACAACAAAAAGACTATACTGGCATGCTACACTGAGCTACAACCCCAACCCCAAGTGATATTTTTAATGTTTTCAATGACTATGATTTACTCAACTAGATACCCACCCCTAATCAGTACAGGAAATGCTCTAAAAGCTTCGGAATTAATTTACAAGAATATTTAGCCTATAATTGCCTTTAGATAGATTCACTAACATAAAGAAAAATCCCATGAGTATTTCATGTATTTCTTGGCTTGAATAATATGGTTACCATGGTCTATCAGATATTGTGGAAAATGAGGGGAAAAAAGTATAAATAAAAAGAAGAGATTCTAGGTTTTGAATTTAACCAAAGTAAGCCTCAATCAAGGCATTTTTGTATTCTACAATTTTCAAAATAAAATTATCAATTATAAAACATACCTTGCTGAGCTAAAGTTGATCTAAGCATCCCAGTCTTTGACCAAATTTTAATTTGTCCATCTTCTCCAACTGAAAATAAATAAACCATTAAATTTGCATATAAAATCAATAGTATCAATATAATGCATATTTAAAATTTGGATATAATTTACTCTAAATGATAGAATGCTTTAGAATTGTAAAAATTAACAGAAATTAAGGCAGGCATGGTGGCACACACCTGTAATCCCAGTGGCTTGGGAGGCTGAGGCAGGAGGATCAAGAGTTCAAAGCCAACCTCAGCAATAGCAAAGTGCTAACAACTTAGTGAGACCCTGTTTCTAAATAAAATACAAAACAGGGCTGGAGATGTGGCTCAGTGGTCAAGTGCCCCTGAGTTCAATCCCTAGTACCACCCCCCAAAAGAAATTATTTTAAAACAATTTTGTCAAAATACCCTAACTAAATTGTATTTTTTCCTTCAATCTTGGTGAGACCTTATTTCAAAATAAAATAAAAAGGGCTAGCAGTCACAGCTCAGTGCTAAAGTACTCCTGGGTTCAATCCCCAGTACCATACACACACACACACAACACAACAACTAAGAGAAATACTTTCAGTGTAGTAAAGACTACTGTAGCCAAATTCCAGTGAGTTGGAGACTGAATGAAATGAAATAATGGACTATTCTGTTGAATAGTTCAGCTAAAAAGGAAATAAAGGGAAAATTGTAGCAAGGCAGTTGTTACGAAAGGGATTTTTGTTCTTATTTTATTTTTCATTTTATTTTAGGCAGTGCTAGGGATCAAACTCAGGGCCTTGTGCATACTAGATAAGCGTTCTACAACTGAGCTACAGCCCCAGCCTGGAATTTATTTTCCTTCTTAATGAGTGAGAAACCACATTTAGATGATGAAAAAGAAGCCACTGGAAAAGTAGTTTTAAGATACATATGAAACCACTACTTGAAATTTTAGAGTAATTAGGCAAGTGAAGGAAATAAAAGGAAAACAAATAGGAAAGGAAGTCAAATTATCGCTTTTTACAGATGATATGACCTTATACTTTAGAAGATTTCAAAAGCTCCACCACAAGACTTCTAGAGCTGACAAACAAATTTGGCAAAGTAGAAGGATACAAAATCAGCATACAAATCCACTGAGAAAGAAATCAGGGAAGCAATTCTATTTACAACAGCCTAAAAACAAAACAAAACAAACAAACAAACAAACAAAAACCTGGAAATAAATCTAACCAAAGGCATGAAAGACCTCTACAAGGAAAATATACAAACACTGAAAAAAGAAATTGATGACACTAGAGGATGGAAAGACCTTCCATGCTCATAAACAGGTAGAATTAATATTGTTAAAATGGCTATATTACCAAAAGTAATCAAAATATTAATGACATTCTTCAAAGATCTAGAAAAAAAAATTCTAAACTTTATATGAAAGAACTACCCAGAATAGCCAAAAAAAGCCATAATACCCTATTTCAAAATGTATTACAGAGCTACAATAACTAAAACAGCATGGCAGTGGCATAAAAACAGACCAATAGAAAAGACAGCAAACACAGTCATCTGATACAGTCATCTGATCCCCGATAAAGACACCAAAAACATGTTGGAAAACATACAGGCTTTTCTTTCTTTCTTTTTCTTTTTTGGTGGTGCTGGATATTGAACCCAGCACCTTGTGCATATGAGGCAAGCACTCTACCAACTAAGCTATATTCCAGCCCCTATACAGGCTTTTTAACAAATGGTCATAGGAAAACTGAATATCCACATGTAGAAAAATGAAACTAGATCCTTATCTCTCAACTTGCCCAAAGGCAACACAAAATGGACTACAGAACGATGAATTAGACCAGAAATTGTACAATTGCTAAAAGAAAATGCAGGTTAAACACTCTAACATATAGGCACAGGCCCTGATTTCCTCAATAGGACTACTAAAGTTCAGGAAACAATACCAAGAATTAATAAATGAGATGGCATCAAATTAAAGAGCTTCTACACAACAAAGGAAACAAGAGTGTACACAGATAGTCTACATAATGAGAGAAGATCTTTGCCAGCTACTCCTCTGACAAAAGCATTAATATCCAAAATATATAAAGAACTTTAAAAACTTAAGAACTTAAAAAACCACCAAAAACAACACAATCGACAAATGAACTAAACAGATATTTTTCAAAGGTACAGATGGCCAATAAATAAAAACAATGTTCAATATATGAAAAAATGTTCTGTAATCCCAGCACTTAGGCAGGCTGAGACAGGAGAATTCCAAGTTCAAAACCAATGGCAAGGCACTAAGCAACTTAGTGAGACCCTGTCTCTACATAAAACACAAAATAGGGCTGAGTATGTGGCTCAGTGGTCGAGTGCCCCTGAGTGCAATCTCCAGTACCAAAAATATAAAATAAAATAAAATGTTGCCATCACGGAAATACAAATCAAAACTACACTGAGATTTCATCTCCAGTTAGAATAGCAATCCAGTCATCAAGAATACAAAAAAGCCAGGCACAATGGCACAGGCCTGTAATCCCAGTGGTTCCAGAGGCTGAGGCATGAGGATCAAGAGTTCAAAGGCAGCCTCAGCAAAAAGTGAGGCACTAAGCAATTCGGTGAGACTGTCTCTAAATAAAATATAAAATAGGGCTGGGGATGTGCTCAGTGGTCAACTACCCCTGAGTTCAATCCTTGGTACCACCTCAAAAACAGAATACGAACAATAAATGCTGGAGAGATGGGAAAAAGGAATTCTTTTAACTGTTGGTGGAATTGTAAATTAGCATAACTGTAACAGTGGTGCACTTTATGCTTTGAATATAGTCCTTGCTGCTCTGCCAATGCAACTTATTTTTTTAATGGACATGTTTCTTTCTCTTCCTCTCTCCCTGCTCCTCCCTAATCTCTCCCCACTCCCTAATCTCAGGGGAAACAGCATTACCTTTCTTCCCCACACTAAGCAGAGTTATCTGTCCTTGAGTACACACCCACCATAGGAACAAAGTAATCCAGACTTTGGGGTTGTCACTTTGGGGTTAGGGGATACAGCACAGCCATAGAGTACTTACCTAGCATACATAAGGCAGCCCTAGGTTCAATCCCCAGCACCAATTTTTAAAAAGTTATTTTTGCAAATAACTTACCTGTAACTAGTGCTGTACCTTCATAATTCCATCTTCCTGCAAGTACTGCTCCACAGTGAGCTTCTACACTTTTCTCTACTCTTCCTAACTTAGAAATCAAATGAAATTTACCTAAAAAATTGGATTTGAGAAATTTGTTTTATTAATTTATTCAATACACAAATATCTGTTGAGCATCTACTACTAGAATAGTTAGCTTCTGGGCATAAGATGAAACAATATAATTATTCTTAATCTCAAGGAAAACATAAATCTAATGAAAAACAGGCACAAAATGAGAATTATAAAACCTAGAAACAAGTGGTATAATAGACACGTGTATTAATGCTATCATGGTTCAGAGGGACAGTGAAATTCTACTACAGTATGAGTAAGGTATACCAAGAGAAATGTCAAGAAACCCTTATATTTAAGCATAATTTTACATTTTTATTTTCTTTTTCAGCTATGGAACAGCTGAAAAAAGTACAAAGAATAAAAACTGAAATAGTTATATAAATAATCCCAGGTTTTTAAAATGCTTGCCTTATATGATTTTATACTGTTAATCAGGTACCAGGACAAAAAATAGGCCAAGTACTTAGATGGTGTCCTCCAAAAGTTTGTACATATACAGGCAAAAAGTTTAAAACAACTTTAAAAGACATAAGTTAAACTATACCAGATGTCAAGGGGGGGAATCAAATATGCAAAAATAAGTGGTACAGGAAGACAAGAAAGTATCAATGTGATTTTTGAATAATCATTAAATCTAGCAATATATAGACAGTAATAAAACAAAAAAGTATAGTGAATCTACAAAGTTTTCCCCAGAATACATATATACATGTTCATATGTGCATATATACATATATATAAAAGAATATATAAATATATGCAATAAAAGAATTTGATTAGCTGCCTAATCAAATTTCAACTAAGGATTTATTCTGTTTAAAACCGCTTTCAACATACACCTTTTCAAGATTCATTCAAATATATTTAAGAGCTGAGAATGTGTATCAGTAGTCAAGTGCTTGCCTAAAATGCAGAAAGCCCTGGGTTGAACATAAAAGTTTTATACACACACACACACACACACATACACATACATATATATATCTCCAACCCAAATATGTATATATGCGTGTGTATACACACACACACACACACACACACACACACACACAGCAGATGTTTAAGATAGCTTTAGACATTCAATACCTAGCACCACCTACTCATTTTCACCAAAAAAGTTATTCTCCCTTTTCTATACAAAGGATACTTTATTTATAGCTAATGACAATGAAAAAATTCTGAGAGTCCTAAATTTAATTACAAAAGGAAGGGGACAGAAAGGAAGAGAGATGGGAGGTGGTTAATCAGAAATAAGCTACAGGCCAAAAAGAACAAAAGACTATTTTATATTCTTGAATATATTTTAAAAGCTTTTTAAAAATATCCTATCCTGACCTGTTATATGCTACCACATCCCTGGCAGGCAACCTACCTATCTCAAAGTCCTTACCGCTTTGGGTAATCCTGCCCCTCTACTAAACAGCCAAGGTAGGGTCAGTGGAAATAACTTGAACCTTCTCTCACCAAACTTTCATTATAAAGTCTTTAGATACAACAGACATTTTTCTACCTGGCACCTATGTTTGCTGCTGGTGGCTAAAGTAATTTGTCCCAGGACTAGTTCTTTCTTTCTGGTAAGCATCTTTATGGTTCAATAAATTCTCGTATTCCAGAGATCTCTTGGTCTCAAGAATTTTGACTTAATACCCTGTTAAAGTATGTTTTAAGTTTTGATTCCTTTCAGGACCAGGGCCATATCTTACATTTTTATTTGCAACAGTACTTTTACATAATCAGTTGGTTAAAATTAACCAACTCAGCAGCCCAAAACATAAGCTACTTTGACATTCTTTCTTTCCCATTAATTTTAATGTCTTTCTTCTCTCTTCATTCATTTTCTAGGACCTCAAAAGAAGCTATCTTATCTCACATCTAACAATTCACTAGCAACATTTACTCCCCCCACTTCCTTTTAACTTCATATTTACTGCTGTGTCATTTTTTCTAAGATAACAAGATTATTTTGAATTCAACTGTACTAATTCTTTATTAAAAACAACTTAAAATTAATTTATATATGTTTTCCCTATATTACTTTATAAACAAAACACAAGGGGAAAAAGTCTCAAAAGGGGCAACTAAAGATGACATATTAGTAAGCAGTAAGCTCATCCTTTATTTACTTTATTCAGGTGTTTCATTAAATGTTAGCATATCTAATATATAACATCCACATAATAAATAACTGTTGAAGATAATATATGAATCCATGAAAGAAATTAACCAAATAACTCTTGACTAAAGAAATGTGAGGACAAACCTATTCAATATGGAAGAAATTATGAACACAGAAAACCACCATTTGGCAACCACCTTATTGATAAATGATTTAGCCAAGAATCATCAACAGATGCTAAAAGAGTAGGAGGAAATCTAAGGAAGGAGAACAGTTTATAATCTCAAAATATTCTTTCACAAATTATTTATTAAATGGGAAAAATAGTAAATTTACAGTAGATTAACTTAGTAAACACAACCTATCAAGTAAAGCTAACATAATTAATAATGGGTCAAAACCAACATCATGAATCGCCTAATCTGGTACCCTGAGTATTCCTGGTAAAAATGTATAAATTGAATCTAATCATAAGAAAGCATCAAATAAACACAAGTTGAAGGACATTCTATGAAATAACAGGTCTATATTTTTCAAAATTATCAAGATCACACAAGAAAGACTGAAGAGTTATTCCATATTAAAGGAAGCTAAAGAGATATAACAAAAGCAGTATGCTATCCTGTACTAGAAAAAACAAAATTCTACAAAAGGTATTGTTATGACAACCATTAAAATTTGAATATGAACTATAGATAATAGTATTGTATCAATGTTAAATTTCCTGACTTTGATCAATGTATTGTGGTGATATAATAGAAAATATTTATTCTTAGGAAGTGCATTAATGTACTTATGGCTAAAGGGGCATGTCCACAAATTACTCTCAAATCTTTCAGAGAAAAAAATGTGTATGGATGTGTGTACAGAGAGAAGAAAGAAACAAAAGTAAAAAATACAGGACAAGCCAGGTGCAGTGGCGCTTTCCTATAATCCCAGCAGCTCAGGAGGCTGAGGCAGGAGATCAGTAGTTTAAAGCCAGCCTCAGCAAAAGCAAGTCACTAAACAACTCAGTGAGACCCTGTGTTTAAATCAAATACAAAATGAGGCTGGGGATGTGGGTCAGTGGTTGAGTGCCCCTGAGTTCAATCCTGGGTACCCCCTCCCCCAAAAATATGGGTCAAAATGATAAACTAGTCAATCTGTAATAAAGAATATGCAGAAAAATTTGTGCAATTTTCACAACTTTTCTGTAAATGTGAAATTATATCAAAATAGAAAATTTTGTTTTGGTTTAAGTGAACTTTTCACTTTACCATCCGAGGTAAAATTAAATTCTAGCTGTGATTACCAAGGGCTTTCACATATATATCTCATTTAACCAAGTTTCAGAAAAATCAGTTTAATAAAGAAAAAAGACTTTCTGCTAATGAAGTGCAATCTGACACTAGTATTAGCCATAACATCCCTTCCCTTTCCACCTCTTCTCCTTTCTCTTCTCTTTTCCATGTAGTAGTCTTAGGCTTGACATGCTCAATTAGTGTCCTATTCTCTTAATTAAAGTGATTCGCATGAACCAAGCTCACACAGGACTCTCTCTGAAACTTGACTACAAAAGGTATTATGGAGCCAGGCGCGGTGGCGCAAGCCTGTTATCTCAGCACTTAGGGAGGCTGAGACAGGAGAATCTTGAGTTCAAAGCCAGCCTCAGCAACAGCGAGGTGCTAAGGAACTCAGTGAGACCCTGTCTCTACATAAAACACAAAATAGGCTGGGGATGTGGCTCAGTGGTTGAGTGCCCCTGAGTTCAATCTCCAGTACCAAAAAAAAAAAAAAAGAAAAAAAGGTATTATGGAAGAAGTACCCTTTCTGCTGACATTTCTTTTCCAGGACAATGAACCTTACGCTACTGGGCACCATCATGCTCACCATGATGGTGTGAGACCTATGTGAGAGATGGTAAGAAAGAAGCTTGATACAGCTGTGCTTGAATATCTACCCCTAGAGTCAGGTAAACCAGAAAACTCCATTTGTTCATGTTAGCCAAGTAAGTTCTGTTACTTATGGTGAAGAAACCATAACTGAAGTACCCCTAACTGACATAGTAGGTAAATGTAATACAGACTAAAAATAGTTCAAGTATTTCTGAATAAACAAAAATTAAAACAATAAAATAAAAATGAAAGTAGGAAAATCATGCTTTCTATTCACAAATAATAAAACTATGGTCAAGTTAAATAAATATTCAACTCTGTAAGTGGAAATTAATATATGCTAGAAAATAAAGGATATATTTAATAAACTGATTATGTCCATCCATATTTTTCTAGTCTGGTTGTTAATTTAAATATGAAGAAATTACAAAGCAAAATTATGAAAACAGCTAAATTCAGCTCATCAGAGCACAGTGAAAATAAAGCCAAAGGCCCACATTCAATCCAATATACGCTACTTTAATTCACTGTCTTTCATAATAATAATTCTATGACCCAAACCAAACGACTATACAGAAAATAAATATGTGAATGAAGGCACGCAGATTTCCAATTGCCAGTTTTGCAAAACAACTGAAAACATGTTATACATGACATACAATACTTATTTAAAACTTACCATCAGAACTTGTGAGAACAAAGCTTTCTGCTTGTGTCTGCTTCTTTATGCCTAAACTTTTTGGAAACCAGTGAAGATCTATAGGGTAAATATCATCAGGAAGCTTTACTATTTGACATGTTTCACTGGTTAACAAGTTCCACTTCACTATCTGGTGGTCATCACTACATGAATATAATTCTTCAGCAGTAGTCCAGCCCACACAGCTTACTAATTCTTGATGTAACACCTTATTAAGGAGGCATAAAACACACAAAAAACATAAGGCACACAAGTCTTAAGTCTTAATAATTCACAGATGCAGATTATGAGAAAGAAGTAAAATATAAAATGGATAAAGTTTTCAAGCTTCTAAATGTTTTGTTTTCCATGTTTGTTTTGTTTTTTTGGGTTTTTTGTTTTTGTTTCTGTTTTTTTTTTGGGGGGGGGGGGCGTTGGCACCAGGGGTTGAACCCAGGGGTGCTTAGCCACTGAACCACATCCCAGCCCTTTTTATTTTTTATTTCAAGACAGAATCTTGTTAAGTTGCTGAGGCTGGCTTTGAACTTAGAATCCTCCTGTCTCAGCCTTCCAAGACACTGGAGAATATAGGCATGTGCCATCACATCCTGCCTGTTTTTTAATTTATGATTTTGATATTTTTCTATGTAAAGGAAATTAAAAATCTACCAAAACAGTCATAGGAATGGAAAGCAAGGAAGACAGCCAGATGCCAAAGAGAGGATTTGACTACATGAACATTTAAAACTTAAATTACAAAATAATTCTTTAAACAAGGCCAAAAGATATACAAAAGAAACTTAATAGATTAAAAGGGAGGAAATGATCTACACTTAATTGTTGAGGACTAGGTAGGAAGAAAGGGAACTACTATATATGTGTATAGCATACATATGTATCAATTATTAGAAAGCACATGTTACTTCAGTTAAGTAAAACAATATATCAAGTACTAAAAGAAGACTAAAACTTAAGTAAAATATTCCCTTAAATAACACAGTATAACAGTTTACCTAGGGAAAAACCTATAGCTTAAAAGCTGAAACTAAAACTATCCCAAAATTTTTTTTCATTTTCATTTTAGTTATTTATTTTTAATTGACAATACCATTTTTTTTTTTTTTTGCGCTGTTAGGGATCAAATTCAGAGCCTCATGCATGGTAGGCAAGTGCTCTTACCATTGAGCTACATTCCCAGCCCCCCAATTTTTTGATGAGAATTAATTCGACTGCAACTTACTGTATTTACAAGATGAATAAAATATGACCCCTAAAATTCTTTTTTTCTTTTTTGGTACTGGGGATTCAACCCAGGTGCACTTTGAAACTGAGCTACATCCCCAGCCCTTTTTATTTTTTATTTGAGATGGAAGGTCTTGCTAAATTGCTGAGGTTAGCCTCAAACTTGCAATCTTCCTGCCTCAGACTCTCAAGTCACTCGATTACAGGGACCTGCCAAATTCTTCAACCCATTTTTTTCAGTCTCTGATTTATTATAAAATTTCTATACATGTTGAGATGCTAAAGTTGCTCTTACATCCTCCATCAAGACAAGTTGTTTATCCTTGTAGAAATGTGCACCTAGAAAAGATTATTTTAGTTTGTCATTTACAACCAACGTTTTTTTCTTCTTTACATTTGAACTGGAGACTTGCTGACAAAATACAGGGTCATACATTTGAGAAAATATTAATAATTGCCACCTTCCCTTATGAAATAATAAAGGTCTCACTGCTCAGATTTCTCCAGCTTGTTCTCTATCAAGAATGCAAAGAAATTGAGCAAAATTCAATGAACACATTAGAAATTATTCAGTTAAAAAAAAAAAGCTTCACTGGGCATGGTGGTGCACATCTGTAATGTATGCAACTAAGGCAGCTAAGGCAGGAAGATCACAAGTTCAAGGCCAGCCTCAGCAAATCAGCAAGGCCCTAAGCAACTTACTGAGACCTGTCTCAAAAACAGAAAAATTAAAAGTGCTGGGGATGTGGCTCAGTGGCTAAATGCCCCTGGGTTGAATCCCCGGTACCAAAAAAATAAAAAAAAATTTAAAAGCTTCTCTTTAATATCCTACTAAACTAAACAAAAACTACTTTTCAAGTACTTAAGTACAATACTTGAGTAAGAAAAATGTCAATAAAAATTTGAAATTAAGATTCAGAGCAAAGAGTTTGCTCTGGAGAAATACCTACAATACATGATCTCAAATATTTGAAAAGCGATTTAGTTAAATTGCCATTAAAGGTATAAAAAATAAGTCCACTCTCTACCTATAATACAAAATAGAAGAAAACCTAATAATTTTATAATACAATTACAATGAAGTTTATAAGTATTAAAAGGATATGTTTTGGTTCTTTTAAAAGAGATATCTTCAGTCTCATGTTTCCACTTCCAGCAAATTTTTAAAATACCACTTGGATTGTATTCACTGTAGAAAGAAAAGAACAAAACAATGTCAGCATTAAAAACAAACATGTGCACAAAACAATAACAAAAACAAAAAACAAAAAAAACTATCTTTGCATCCCAAGGAGCACCACAGTACCTATAATTCTTCTGGCATCAAATAGGTGGAAAAGAGGAAGAAAACTAGTGGATATGCTGATCTGCCAAGAGATGATACAAACCCTGGGGCTGAACCAAAGGGGTTCTCTGTAACTTGCCAGAGAGACTCCTACTAATCCAGAATTATTAAACCTACTTAGTAAATCTGTCAGGTAAAGAAATACCGAAGGCTGTCCTGAGGCCAAATCAAAAGATTCTTCAAACTGGGTACTTTTCAATCACAGACAATTTGATCCCTCTAACAGATATCAATTAAACTCTTAAGGTCTGATGGAAAGCTAAACCACATTTTTAAAGGCCTTAATTCTACACATGGAAATAATATAACATTATCAACCTAGTGCCTCAATCTGAAGCTCAATCTGTTATGAGAAGATACACTGCCCAAAGGTTATGGCTACCATAATGGCAATGTGAAAAACCAAGTGACTTACTTAAGAAAGAGGTAATAAATTGCTTAGAAAAATTATTTAATGCTCAATGCAGTGGTGCATGTCTGTATTCCCAGAGACTTGGGAAGCTGAGGCAAGAGGATCAAGATTGAGACCAGCCTGGGCAACTTAGCAAAACCCTGTCTCAAATAAAAAATAAAAAGGGCTATGGATATAATTCAGTGGTAGAACGCCCTGGGTTCAATGTCCAGTGCCACCACCTAAAAAGAAAAAAAAATAGTATATAAATTGAGTGTGGTGGAGCACACCTGTAATCCCAGCTACTTAGGAGGCTAATGCAGGATTATCCCTTCAGCCCAGGAGTTTGAGGCTAGCCTGGGCAACATAGTGAGATCCCATTTCAAAGAGAAAAAAAAAAAGTTATATAAAAAAAAATCATAATATCATTGCCAAAGGAAAACTTGGAAAAAAGAAAATTAACACTCTCCAAATAACCACAGCATCAAAAGATACAAGTGAAAAAAATGCTAAATTATCTGAGTACAATTTACATTTACAGAATTCTTTCTTAGCAACATCACTAACCTAAATAGAAAAAAAATCAAATTAAAGTTCAATTAAAGGGGGAAAAAATCCCTTTAACAAGTCCAAAATTAACTGATAACTCCATCAGAGGAGGTGCTTACTATAGATAATAATTCAATAGGTCTCCCTTAGATAATTTCTCATTCTCCTTAATACAGGAAGACTTTTTTGTATCAGCAAAGTGTAAATACAGCTATATTCCAACGCACTCTTTTTCACTTCTCTCTCTCGGAATTTTCTTTGGGTGATTCTCTTCAACTTTAAAAGTATGAAAGTATGGTAGCACAACCAAAGCTACAATACAATCAACCCCAGGCATACTTCCCAGGTTCATTTCTTGGTCCTTAGGAGCTACCCACCTTCCTCAAAACTCCTTTTTCACCTCCATCAGACTGCCAAAGAACGATAACATTTTATACAGAGCTGCTTCTTTATAATAATTCAAATTTACTCAGATTACAAGAATCTTAAAAGAATAAAGAGAGGAAAAAAATATTTGCTTCTGGAAATAACAAACACAACAGACAAGGAAATACATATAAAATACATATAAAGGAAATATATATAAAACCAGAATATAATGTTATTATCAGAAACTTAAAAATTTGGCAAAGGCATGATGATTTTACATCAGAAAACCTCAAAATTCTGATATCTATAATAATTATTTCCAAAAGAAATCATAATGCCTTTTTTAAAACTTTTTTTGAATTTTTTTTTAGTTGTAGATGGACACACAATAGCTTTATTTATTTTTATGCAATGCTAGGATCGAACCCAGTGCCTCACACTTGTGAGCCAAGTACTCTACCACTGAGCTACAGCCTCAGCCCCACCTTTTACATAGTAAAGGCAGTATGGTTTTTGTAAGAAAGGATTAACCAACTATTCAGACACATGGTGCCAAGGAATTAAAGAAAAAGGAAGGTGGTATCCTAACACCGGGAAGATTATCCCTTGTTCAGAAATAATCTTCCCCATGCATTCCATTTAGTTCAGATCATTTGTGTGAATAACATGTGCATTCTGATACTGGACTGAATAAAGGAATAAGGGGAAAATAGTAGTATTGCACAGCCAATTGAGGAACATCCTAAATGCTGTACTGAGGTGTTTATATCTACCCAAAGGCTTTGGTCACCTACAGTCTAACTAAGGAGTGGTACTGGAGCAGTGAGGTAGGG
>PVHX01008569.1:15670-82656 GCA_004024805.1 Geosciurus inauris | reverse complement strand
ATGTTATCAAACATAACAGAAAAAAAACAAATTTTCAGAAGCTGTACACACTGTTCACTGAAAACATTTGTTGAGGCAAATAGAAAAAAATTGTTACAATCATAATTTTTCTAACTTTGCACAAAATTATAAGCAGATTAAATTCTTCATATTAAACACCTTTATATGCACTTTCAATGAACAGTATATATATATATATTTATATATATTTTTTATCAACCATCTAACACTATGTATTGAAGAGACTGTCCATTCTCCATTGCACGACTTAGTGCCTTTGTCAAAAATCAGTTGGTTGAAACTGCGTATTTTTATTTCCGCGGTTTATATTCTGTCCCATTTCTTTTTACATGCTCACTTTTATTCCAAAGTTAAACTGTTAAAGTCTGGTGCTTCCAGCTTTGTTCCTTTTTCTCATGATTGTTTTGGCTATTTGGGATCTCATTATTCAACATAAATTGTAGAACTTTTTATTTCTGTAAAAAATGTTACTGTTGTTTTGATAGGGATTGTGTTGAATCTGTAGTTTTTCCTGATACAAACATTTAAAAAATATTAGTTCTTCCATTCTATGTACTCAGGACATCTTTCCATTTATAGCTACTTTCTTCAGTTTTTCATCAATTTTATAGCTTTTGCCATATGAATCTTTTACTTCCTTCATTAAATTTATTCCTAAGTGTTTAAATTTTTAGCTATTGCAAACGAGACTATATTCTTGTGGTTTTTTTCAGATAGTTCACTATTAGTGTAGTTTTAAACTTTTTATAGTTTTGCTACTGACTGCTGGATATTGGTTGTATATGTCAGTACATAGTTCAATTTGTTTATTAGATCTAGTTTTTGGTAGAGTCTTTAGAACTTTTTACATATAAGACCATGCAATATGCAAACAGGAAAAGATACATTTGGTAGAGGGTACTGGGGATGGAACTCAGAGGCACTCGACCACTGAGCTACATCCTCAGCCCTGTTTTTTTTTTTTTTTTTGTACTTTATTTAGAGACAGTGTCTCACCAAGTTGCTTAGCACCTTGCCTTTGCTGAAGCTGGCTTTGAACTTCTGATCCTCCTCCCTCAGCCTCCCGAGCTGCTGGGATTACAAGCATGCGCCACTGCACCCAGTGGAAACAGGTACATTTTAACTTCCTTTCAAATTTTAATACCATTTATTTATTTTTCTTGCTTAATTGTTCTGTCCTAGACTTCCAGCACTTTGCTTAATGAAAGCTGTAAAAGTAGAAACCCTTTTCTCATTTCAGATATTGAAAGGAAAGATTTCAGATTATTTTCATGTTCATTTTCGATTGGCTGATTTTTATTGTTTTCAGGTACATTGTTGTAACTAATTTGTTGAACATTTTTATTAGAAAGGGATATTATATTTTTGTCAAATTCTTCTGTACCTATTGAAATGATCATATGATTTTGTCCTTTTGTCTGTTAATGTGATTTTTTTTTCCTTTGTTTTCTTTTTGTTTTATTAGTTTATTTAATTGCATTTCAAGTCATAGCACATATATAGAGCTCAGTTTTTCCATTTCTCTGGTTGCAAACCAGATAAAATTACACCACTTGTGTTTTCATACATGCACTAAGGGTAGTGATGACGATCTCAATCAACCATCTTTACTATTCCCATTCCCCTTTCCTGCCCCCCACCTCCCCCATGCCACATCCAGTGTTCTTCCATTTCTCTTGTTTCCCATTCCCACTCCCCTTTATTACCTTTATCGATTTGCTTGTATTAAACCCTATTTGCATCCTTGGGATGAGTTACACATGGTCATGATTAATGATCTTTTTAATATACCATTGAATTTAGTGTGCTATTATTTTGTTGAGGATTATTATATCTATGTTTATCAGATTGAGTGTGTAGTTGTCATTTTTTTGTTGTGTACATGTCTAGTATTGGTAATAAGTTAAGCCTGTCCTTTTCAAATGAATTTAGAAGTATTCCCTCTTCAAGATAATGAAATAGTTTGAGAGCAATTGGTGTAAGTTCTTTAAATGGAATGGTGGAATGCAGCAATGAAGCCATCAGGTCCCTGACTTCTTTTATAGGTGATTTGTTAATTATAGATTCAATCACTTAACTTGTTATTGGTCTCGTGACGATGTTCTGCTTCCTCTTAGCTCAGTCTTGGTAAACTGTATATATATATGTCCAGGAATATATCCATTTCTTCGACGTAAAATTTGTTGATGTGTAATTGTTCATAATAACCTATTAAGATTTTCTACACTTTTGTCATGTCAGTTGTGTTTTTTTTTTTCTGATTCAATTTATTTTAAATTATATAATTTTTGTCAATTTTGTAATTTTTTCTTTTGTTTCTTTTTTTTTTTTTTTGGTACCAGAATTGAACTCAGGGAGACACATCCACTGAGCCATATCTCCACACTTATTTTGTATTTTATTTAGAGACAGGATCTCACTGAGTTGTGTAGTGCCTCTCTTTTGCTGAGGCTGGCTTCGGACTCATTATCCTTCTACCTCAGCCTCCCAAGCTGCTGGGATTATAGGCCTGTGTCATCATACCTGGCATTAATGTTGTCTTTTCAAAAACAAAAAAGTTTTTTTTTTCTTTTAGTTTATGCATCACATAGTTATCCTCTTATCTTTATTATTTTCTTTTCTACTACTGTTGGATAATATTTTTTTTTATCTAATTCCATGAGGCAAAATGTCAGGTTGTCCATTGGTAACCTTTTATCCTTCTGATTTAGGCATTTATTCCTAATGCTTTACTTTATCACGCAGGTTTTAATATTTCCATTTTTGTTGTCTTTATAAATTTTTAATATTACTTTTATTTATTTACTTATTGGTTGTTCAGGAGCATGCTGTTTAATTTTGAAGTAATTTTGATATTTTCTGAGTTCCTTGTTATTAATTTTTAGTTATATGCCATTGTGGTCAAAAATACACTTGAAATGATTTTGATCTCATTAAATTTCTTAAGATATTTTAGGGAATTAAGATATAATCTATTCTATATAATCTTGTGTGCCCTGTTGAGAAGAACGCATATTCTTTTTGTTTCTTTTTTTCTGGGGATTGAACTCAGGGGCACTTCACCACTGAGTCACATCAGCAGCCATTTTCATTTTTTTTTCTTTTAGACATGGTCATGCTAAGTTGCTTAGGGCCTCACTAAGTCACTAAGGCTAGCCTTGAACTTGTGATCTTCCTGCCTCAGTCAACTGAGTCACTGGGATTATAGCTATGTGACACAAAGCCCAGCAAAAATTGTGTATTCTGCATTTGTTGAGTAGACCGCTCTATAAATATCTATTAAAGAGATTTTTTTAATGTATTTTAATTTTGATGTTTTGACTGCATGCTATAAGTGGATTGTTGATATCCCCTATTATTATTATATATCTCTTATTTTTAATTTAGTTTTAATTTGTCCTTTTTAGCTGCACATGACAGTAGAATGTATTTTGACATATTATACATGTACCGACTATAACATATTCTAATTAGGATCCCATTCTTGTGGTTGAACATGATGTAGAGTAACACTGGTCATGTATTCATATATGAACACAGGAAAGTTATGTCTGATTAATTCTACTATCTTTCCTATTCCCATTCTCCTTCCTTTCCATTAATTTCCCTTTGTCTAATCCAAGGAACTTCTATTCTTTCCTCCCCCCCCCCATTTATTGTGTGTTTGTATCTGCATATTAGAGAGAATATTCAGCCTTTGGTTTTTTGGAACTGGCTTATTTCACTTAGCATGATAGTCTCCAGTTTCATCCATTTATCAGCAAATTCCATAATTTCATTCTTCTTTATGAGTATTGTGTATATATACTACATTTTCTTTATCCATTCATCAGTCGAAGGGCATATAGATTAGTTCTATAGCTTAGCTATTATGAATTGAACTACTATAAACATAGATGTGGGTGTATCATTGTAGTAAGGTAATTTTAAGTCCTTTGGGTATATAACAATGAGTGAGATAACTTGGTCAAACTGTGGTTCCAGTAACCTATATCTCTTTTAAATCTTTAAAACTATCAGTCTGTGTATGTATGTGTGTGTGAGTGTGTGTGTGTGTGCACGTAAACAGTTGTTGGGTTCATATGCATTTACAAGTGTCATAGTTTTTTGCTCAGTTGACCCCTTTGTCATTATATATTAATCTTATTTGTTTCATTTTTACTGTTTCTACAGTAAAAGTCTCTTTTGTGTGATATAAGAATAGCTACTTGCCTGGTGCAGGGATGCATGCCTGTAATCTCAGGAGTTTGGGAGGCTGAGGCAAGATTGTGAGTTCGAACCAGCTTCAGCAACAGTGAGATGCTAAGCAACTCAGTGAGACCTTGTCTCTCAATAAAATATAAAATAGGGCTGAGGATGTGGGTCAGTGGTCAAGTGGTCCTGAGTTCAATCCCCAGTATACCCCAATCCCCACCTCCAAAAAGAATAGCTACTTATGCCCCTTTTGGTTTCCATTTGTATGGAATACTTTTCCGTTTACTCCACCTCCATTTTATGTCCTTGCAGCTGAAGTGAATATCTTAAAGGGAGGATTAGTTTGGATTTTTTGTCCATTGGTTTACTTCATGCCTTTCAATTGGAAATTTTAATTCAAGGTAATTAATTCAAGATAATAATTGCTAGATAAGAATTATGACTATCATGTTCTATTTATTTTCTAGTTCTATCAATTGTATTCCACCCCCCCTTTTTTTGCTGTCTTTGTAGTTAAGTGATTTTCTGTAGTAGTATGTTTTAATTCCTTAGTTTTTTTTTATTTTGAGATTATCAATTATAGGTTTTTAATTTGTGATTATCATGAGAATTACAAAAACTATGTTACGCTTACAGCATATTACATTGAGTTTATAGCAATTTAATTTGATTATATCACAACAACCAGAAGGCCTCTACATTTTAACTGCACTAACCCCCCCCACACACATTTTGAATTCTTAATGTCACAGTATATATCCTTTTATATTGTATATTCCTTAATGGAGCATTGTATTTATTATTATTTTTGATGGTTTTTTATTTTATACTTTATATTAAATATGTGATTTGTTTATACTCCACCATTACATAATTAGTGTATTCTGAATATAACTCTATGTATAGTTATCAGTGAGCATTATACCTTCAGATATTTTATGTTACTCATTACTATCCTTTTCTTTCAGAAAAAGAGTTTGCTTTAGATAAAAGAGTTGATCTTTTAGATAAAGAGTTTCTTGTAGATCTGGCTTGATTGTAAAGTCCCTCAACTTTAATTGTCTGGGAAAACCTTTATGTCTTCTTCACTTTTGAAGAACAGCTCTGCTTGGTAAAGCATTCTCAACTGGTATTTTTCTATCAGCACTTTGGATATATCATAGGTTTCTGAGAAGTCTGTTCCCCTTATATAATTTGCTCCTTTTGTTTCTTTCATAATCTTCTCTTTTTATTTTTAACCTTACATAATTTGATTTTATATAGGTGCATTTTTATTCAGATTGAGTCTGATATTTAGCCTCCCACTCTTCTGTACATGGATATTTGTATCTCCTTTCCTAGAAACTTTTCTAACATTATTTCTTTATATATGCTTTCTACTCCTTTATTTTTCTCTACTCCCTCCTGACCTCCAATAATACATGTACTTGTTGTTTTATAATTATCCTATAAATACCATAAGCTTGCTTCATTGTTTTTCACCTTTTGTTTTCTCTTTTCTCCTCTGACTATGAATGTTTCACCAATATTCTTTGAGTTCACAGATTCTTATGCCTCATTAACTCTGCTGGTTATGCTTTCTATTGCATTTTTCATTTGATTCTTTTTTACTTTCAGCTCCAGATTTTTTTTTTTTTTTTAGTAATTTCAATCTCTCAATTGAATTTCTCAAATAAATTCCTGAGCTATTCCTCTGTGTTTTGTTTTGTTCCACTTTGAGAACGTCTTCAAAATAGCTATTTTTAATTTTTTCTGGTACATCACATCTTCATCCCTTTGAGATTAGTCACTTATATCCTATTTTCTTCCAATTCATCTTTTCAAGACCATCTTGTTAGTGGAACCATCAAGAAGATTTCAGTATACTGATTTGTGTTCCTTATGCCTATAACTGCCTGCTATAGCTATTCTACTACAAAAGAATGTCCCAAACTTGGGTCTGTTATAAGTCTTTCAAAGTTTCTGAGGTTGGTGCATGGACCTGAGGCATATCCAAGGAGTGAATCCAAACTCCGTGGGAAAATCTAAACAAGAACTCAAATCTGGAAGCCTATTCCACTGATACAGACAGGCATGACTTTCCACAATTCTCTACACAGGTATGGCAGTGCCTTGTAAGAGGGTCTGGAACTGAGACTAGGTCATCATAGAATTTTCTGTAAGATGGAGGCTAGTGCATGTGCCCCAACAGTTCCCTGCATGATTGACGGTTCCTCAAGTATAATGAAATTTGTTGGAACCAAATTAGGATCCCTTCAGGACCCTCTGTGGGATGGAGGCCAGTGGGCCCCCAGTAGTTGCCAAATGAACACATATCTCTGGGTGATTCCTGGTACAGTCAGGATAGTTATTTGAATACAGCAAGGAGGGCAAGAACTTGGACTAGGACTGAGAATCTGATGTGAGGTGGAGGCTGGTGATCCCCCTCTTGGAAGATTAGATGATAAATAACTCCCAGACTGGTAGATATGGACAAGTTTTCCCATGGGTCCTTGTGCAAGAAGTACTAACCTACAATAATTGCTGAGGGGAAGTGGAGTGTTTAATTAGCTTTTCATTGCTGCGACCAAAAGACAAGAACAACTTAGAGGAAGAAAAGTTCATTTAGGACTTATGATTTCAGAAGTCTTAGTCTATAGATGACTGACTCCATTGTACTGGGCCCAAGGTAAGGCAGCACGTCATGACAGATGGGCCTAGCAGAGGAAAGCTGCTCAGCTCATGGCAAGGTCAGGAAAGAGAGAGAGAGAGAGAGAGACAGAGAGAGAGAGAGAGAGAGAGAGAGAGAGAGAGATGAAGGTTCCAAATATATACAAAATATATATTTTGTATATATTTATACAAAATATATATTTTGTATATATTTATACAAAATATATATTTTGTATATATTTATACAAAATATATATTTTGTATATATTTATACAAAATATATATTTTGTATATATTTATACAAAATATAAACCCCAAGGCACACCCCAAGTGACATCTTTCAGTCACACTCTGTTTGCATACAATTACCACCCAGTTAATTTATCAAGTAGACTAATCTAATGATTAGGTTACAGCTTTCATAATCTAATCATTTTGCCTCTGACCATTCTTACATTGTCTCACACATGAGCTTTTGCTGGATACTTCATATCAAAACCATACTATGGAGCCTGGACACAGGACAACTTTAGGTATACAGCCAAGCATGATAAACCTATCTGTCAAGGCACTTGTGTGCAAGGTTTCTCCTGAATAGCTTAGCAAGTGGTTTTGGTTGCAGATTCAATGTCAAAACTCAAGTTCCTTTGGGAAATTGTACTATTTCCAATTGGACTAGGAACACCATCAGTGGACCTTCCACAGGGGTGCAGGTATGCACTCTCAAAAGGAGCCTGCTATATATTGATCTTCACTAGGGCTTCATTTTCTTCTATCTGAATTCTGTAGCTCCCACACAGAGACTTTCTTCAGTGGATGAGTTCGGAATTATTATTGTGGGTTCACATGAGTATGTGTCCTCCTGTTACACATTCTTGCTGACATCATTCCTCTGATTTGTTTTTTGTTTGCCTGTCTTATTTTTTTTTTTTTTTTTCAGAAAATTTCCCATGGCTTACTGATTCACTTAGGTACTAAGAATTAAGGATTAAATTATTTCAGAAACTTTGGACAACATTATCTTCTTATAAAGGGAACTAATTTTTTTTTTCAGCAGAACATTTACCAGTTGCCCTCTCTTGATCCAGACAAGAATTGATTTTAGACTTTGTTAGACATGGTTATTTTTATTGTTTCCTTTACTCTTAAAACCCAGGTTTTACTGTTAAGCAATGAGTTACTTTTAGAAAGCAGGCCTTGTCAGATCTCAATAGGACTAAGGTAGTTTTCAAAACTCTGTTAACTTCGTAGAACAAAAATATACATCTTGTATCAGAAAAAGAGCAGAAAGCCATGTTTGGCTTTTTAGCAATTTCTGTCTCCTTAGGTACTTGGAGTGTCATATGATGCGTGCACATATTAAGAATCAGCTAACCCAAATGAGGGACATTTGCATGTGGATTTAAAAGGCTCCCTGTTTTCAGTTGTATATCCTCTTCAGTTTTGCCCCTGAATTTCTAACTATCCTAGCAGCTTTGGAACAGAAACTATGATTTCACAGCCAAGAAAGATTCCAATTTTCTGCTTGAACTCATTTCCTCTTGTTCTACATCAAACTGGAATGAGTCCTCATTGAGAAATCTGCAATAATACAGAGGGTTCACTTTGTGTGTACTTCTACTTTTCAAAGATGGTAGTCTCTCTGGTGACTCCTAGCACTGGTTGTTCTCAATACTTTCAGACTATTGTTTTTACATTTTTGTTTCTGTTTTGTTTGTATAGGTTATTTAAATTTTATTGGAGTAAATCATAAAAATTTTAATTAGTAGATTTTACCTTAACAGAAGCTGTAGAATTAGAGAAAAAGCTAAACAAAAGAGAGTTCTCACATACTTTTTCTGTGTCTCACAATTTCTTGTTTTATGAATAATTTTCACTGGTGTTATATATTTGTTTCTATTGATGCACCTATATTGATACTTTTTTTTTGTATGGTGCCAGGGATTGAACCCAGGGCCTTGTGCATGCAAGAAGCACTCTACCAACTGAGCTATATCTCCAGCTCCATAGATTCTTATTACCTAAGTCTATAGTTTAAACCCGTGTTCACTCTGTTTATGAATTTATAACTTGTGAAAAATGTCTAATGCCATGTATCCACCATTACAGTATCATGCAGTATAATTTCGCTGCCCTAGATATCTCTTAGGTTTTACATATTCATGCACTTCTTCACTCCCTGAACTATTAATCTCTGATTTTTTTTTGCTTGTCTCTGTACTTTTGTTTTTTCCCAGAATGACATTTAATCCAAACATATTGTAGGTATATTTTTCAGACTGGATTCTTTCACGTAATAATATGCTTTAAGTGTTTTTGTGTCTTTTCATAGTTCATTTATTTTCACAATTGAATAATATTGCAATGTTTGGAAGAACCACACCTTTATTAATCCATTCATCTACTGAATGTTTCTCAAGTTCCAATGAATTTTACCTTGTTATGTTTGGGGACTTACTTTGGAACCTTCATCTTTTTCTTCCTTCTAATTTATCTCTTTTGAAAAGGAATATCTTTTTTTTGTTTTGTTTTGTTTTTTCTTTTTGTTTTTTTGTTCATCCATTATTGCATTTTGGGAGCATACAACTTGTGTAATATCACATATTAACAAGTGATCTTCTATGGAAAACTTCTAGTTTCTTGCCAGTAGGCATGAAAGTATTTATAGAAGTATTTAAATTAGGAAAAATGAAAGCCATTAATAATAAATAATATAATTCTCTCCCATAACAAACCACAAAAGTACATGCAACTAAAACCCTAATCAACAGAAGTAATACAATAATAGATATAAGGATGGCCTTCATGAATGCATAACTACCAATATGGCCAAGTGTAGGTTCTTCAAAATGTAGTAAGTGCAGTATGTTTTTCTCTCTGTTGTGTGCAAATGACCTTTTTCATCTTCTGCTGCAACAAGTTATCCTTTACCACATGTGGTTTTCCAATATTAAACTTGGATGAATCCAGAAACATGATTCAAATAACTTCTATATTTTATAAAGTTTACCTAGTATCTGTTATTTTTTTATACCTTCAGAAAATAAGCTGGTATGGCCGGTTATTTGAAAAAAAATAAATAAAAATATAAGCCTCTAGCAAGACTTACAAAAGCAGAAATGGAGAAAACACAAATGACCATTAATAGGAAAATCACTGTGTTGCAGGCAGTTGACAAATCATATCACTGCTTTGAACTATGTGACCCCTGGACAGTGAAATGCTGTTTTTGCCGCCTCCCCCCCCACCCTGTGCAAGGGAGCTTAGGAAAAACCCATTTGCAAGGTGATTCCCATTGATGGGGGTAATTCTGTATTTGCTATGAAACTCACTAGTTCAAAAAGCCTTGATTTCAAAATGTGCTCCTCCCAGCCAGAAGAAGGGGGTATAACCTGCTAAGCCCCCAAACAACCTGTTTTTTCCATCTTCATCCTGTTTACCTGAAGTTTTTCACACTGAATCCTGGTAGTGTACCTACTCATGTAAATGCCTGCTTGGACTCTCCATTTTGTTGTCAGATCCAGTCTCCATCAGAGCTGGTCATCCACCATGCCCCTTGCTTTCAATTAATAAACGAGTCTTGATTTTATTTCTATAATTTCTGATTAGTTTTTCTCAGCTGAATCATACCTCAGTGTGGGACACAGCAAGCACACTGTAGTCTTGCAGTCATTAAAGGATTACTAAAGTATACTACAAACACTTGATACTCACAAATTTGATAACAGATGAAATGGAGCAATTTGCTCAAAACGAAAACAAAAAAATCATATATGCACCAACTAAAGTCAATCAAGATGAAGTACATAACCTAAACAATCTTATAAACTCTTAAAGCCTTAATTAAAAGTCTCATAAAATTAATTTCCAGACCTAAACTATTAGTGTAAAATTCTGTCACATATGTTTTAATTTACACATTTTCATAGACTTTCAAAATATAAAATAATAGGGAATACTGTACAGCTCATTTTATGATATCAGTATTACCTCAAAACCAAATTCACAAAGTGACTAATGACAGTCCAAAGAAAATGACAGACCTTGAACCTTGATGTAAAATTAATATTTTAGAAAACTGGATAAAAAATTTTATAAAATATATGTACATGATGACCAAGTGTGATTTATTTCAGGTAAGTAGGACTTTCAAAGCACTCTGAAAAAAAATCAATATGAACTACTCTATCAACTGGCTGAAAACAATAATAGGATTATATTAATTGATGCATAGAAAGCATTATATAATATTCAATATCCATTCATGTTTAAAAAAAGTAGAGACATTTTCAGCAAGCTAAGAAAATAGAGGAACTATTTTAACTTGATAAAGGAACATTTAAAAAAATCTAAAGTCAACATCATATTTCGATAGTGAAAAACGGAAACCTTTATTTCTAAATTAAGCAAAAATGTCTAAACTCACAATCCTTTTTCAATGTAATACTCTAAGTTCTATGCATAGTAAGTGTAAGACAAGTAAATAAAGCACATATCAATGTGTCTGTTGTAGTCATTAAACATATATATATATAATTTATATAAATAATATGATAAATAAAATTATCCTTTTTTGCCAATTAAAAGCAAAGACAATGTCAAGGAATCTTGACATAAATCAATACAAAAACAACTCCTTTATCTAATATGTGGATCAACAAGTTTGCAGGGTATATATCAACAGAAAAAAAATAATCAAAATTTTAAGTAATAACAATGGGTATGTGAAAACCAAAGTTGAAACAATACAATTTGTAATAAACTCAAAGAAAATATAAAATTCAAATATAAATTTGTAGCATGGACAACAACTATATACCAAGAATTTAAAAATTCTTATAAAGTAAATAAAAGCATATCTAAATAGCTAAGGAAATATACCATTGTCGTGGATTGGAATGCTCAATATAGTTAGATGCCATTTTTTTCTAAGTGACAATTAATTATAAAATTTGTCAAAATTATTATCATTTTTATATAAGGCCAAGCTTATTCTAATTTTTTATTCTAAAATTTATGTGAAAAGATTAGATTATTGGAAATAAAATTTCAAAAGAAAAATACAATGGAAGAAATCATTCAACCTTATAGTAAAGTTAAGCATATAGCTTCCACAATCAAATAATTTAGTTTGGACTCATAGATAGACCCACAAATTAATGGAATAGAAGAGAAATTTCATATTTAGACACATACAAATACACAACAAAAACAAGTGTTTTTGTTTAGTGAAGTGAAACAGAAATTCATTGGAGACAGAATAACTTTTATATTAAACATTGTTGGAGCAAATGAACATCTTTCAGATGTTTTTCTCTTTTCAGAAAAAGAGAAACAGAAAATGAAGGAAAGAAAGAGAGAAGAAAAGAAACTTTGACATATGCCATACACCTCATATACATATAAATTAAAACTCTAAAACACACAGACTTAAATGCTGTTATGGTTTAAATATCAGGTGTCTTCCAAAAGCTTATGTGTGAGACAATGCATCAACATTCAGAGGTGAAATGATTGGGTTATGAGAGCCTTTAGCTCAATCAATAAATTCATCCCTTGATGGGTATTAATCGGGTGGTAACTGAAGGCAGGTAGGGTATGGCTGGAGGAGGTGGGCATTGCTGAAATGCCTTTGAAGTATATATTTTGTATGTGGAGTGGAGTCCGTGTCTGCTTCCCTCTACCACACTCTTCTACCATGATGTTCAGCCTCATGAGGAATGAAGAATGTTGCTGGCTCTCTGTGAATTGAGACTTTTGAAACCATGAGCCCCCCTAAAAACTTTTCCTCCTCTAAAATTGTTCTTGTCAGATCTTTTAGTTATAGCAGTGAAAAAGCTGACTTTAAAAAAATGTCATATTTTAAACTATAAAAGAAAGAAAAATGTAAAAAATTAATGTCTAATGCCAGGCAAAGGATTCATAGACTTAACCTGAAAATTATGATTCATATTGAGATAACTCCCACTTTGATGAGACTATGTAAAACAGTATGAACTGAGAATGTATCAGTATCAAGTGCTGTCTTGTTCAGGATTAATGTTGCTTAATTGCTAAAGTATTTTTATAGCTTCTCACATAAAAGCATCTATTTTGGAAATTTAATACAAATTATAGTTGACTTGAGTATGTTAGTTTTTTTTTTCTTCTAGAGAAAAAAGAAAAGCCTTAAGATATGTCATAGTAAGTTTACTATAAATATATCCAGATGTTATATTCTTAAAGAATGTTCTCTAAATTATTCCACCAGGTGTTTTGGACTGAAAATAATTTGTGTCTTATTCTTAGACAATGCAGCTTACGTCAGAGAACCTGCTCAATAATGATATTTCAGGAAGTTGTCACTGAACATGATTTGTTAGTACAGAACACAAAATAAGATTCTAAAATGCTAGATAACTATCTGTTCCTATGATGCATATAGTCACAAATATATTAAAAGGTAAGGGTATTATATTATTTCTATCAGTATCACAATAATCTTTATGTTATGAAGAAAATATATCATGTATTATGGAAATATAGTCTACTTATGACATTCTGAATATTTCTTGTTATATTGATTACATAAACATATGAGAAAAAACTAAATGGTAGGATATATTTCAAGTTAAGCAAGTCTTTTTTTTTTTTTTTTAATTTTTTTGTTTAGTTGTAGATGGACACAATGTCTTTATTTTACTGCTTTGTATGCGGTGCTGAGGATCGAACCCAGGGCCTCACGCATGCAAGGCAAGCGCTCTACCGCTGAGCTACAGTCCCAGCCCAGCAAGTCTTTTTAATAGAAAAATGTACTGGACTAATATGAAAACGTGATAAATTAATTATATGACTAATTCATCAAGAAATCATGATATTTTTCTTTTTTTGCATGTTTGTATTGATGCATTATAATTATATATAACAGTGGGATTCATTATTACATATTTGTATGTGCAACACTGTAACAATAATATTTGGTCACTCATTCCCCTTTCCCTTCCCTGTTCTCTCCCCCTGGTCACTTTCATCCACACCGTTAATCTCCTTTCTATATTCATGAGATCCCCTCTGTTTACCTCCACTTTTTTTTCTCTTTTGCTTCCACATATGAGAAAACATACAGCCCTGGACTTTTTGAGTTTTGCTTATTTTGCTAACATGATGCTCTCTGGTTCCATCCATTTTCCTGAAAATAACAATTTCATTCTTCTTTATGGCTGATACACAAACTCACACACACACACACACACACACACACACACACACACCATTGTGTATATATACTACATTTTCTTTATTAATATATAATGAATATCCTAGACTGGTACCATAATTTGGCTATTATGAATTGTGCTGCTATATACATGGGTGTGCATGCAATGACAATCACTATATTTTAAATTTTGGGTTTTATTAGTTAAAACATTTTAGTGAATGCTTTCTTAGGCTTATATTATAAAAACATCTATACTAATATTCTCGCACATTTCCCTTTTATAAAACAGGGATGTTTAAATTTTAACAAATAACATCAGAGAGGATTAATAAGTAACATGGGGGAAATATGAGGGGAAAAAACATCAAAGCATTCAGGAAAGTACATTTTACTTAAAATTTTAAAAATACATTCAATTTACATTCTTTCTTAAAAGAAGTGTGCTCTAAACATTTGAAAAATATTTAAGTTTTCTTTCATTTTTATATATTATTGGAGTTTCCTTTTAACTTTTCAAGTCATTAGAAATGCTTTATATTTAAATTTCCTTGATAATTTTATCATTTTTCATACATTAAAACAAACCCAGAAGAGGGAAAGGGAAGTTATATAGGTGGTCAGATATTTAAAATGTAATTTTGCTGGTAATATTTTTATAAATTTGTTACAGAAATTTTCATGTATTTACACACATATTTCAGTAACCACTCATGATATAGCATTGCCAACTAATATTGTGAAAAACTAAGAACATTTGATCATAACACGAGAGATTTATTTTGATCTTTTTCTAAGGGCTCTGACAGGTAAATATTTGTAATCCATTGTTTGGCAGATTGGTGCTGTCAACCTGATTTCATAAAAAGAGGACTTTAAGTAGAGCAGTTCCCAAGAGCAGATGAGTGGGCAGAAAAACTTTGAAATTACATGTCATTTTTTATGGAACTTCTTGAGACTACCTACAGGCTAGAATATAGCTGGCTAAGTCCCATAGACTACATAGACAGAATTCCTGTATTCTTTTTTATAATGTTTGGATTACCATCCCAAAGTAGGAAAGACACAGTTCTCTGTCTAAATGTTTAAAAAAGTTAATGAAATACAAGTCAGCAGTTACAGATTAGTTTGCACAAAATGCCTTTTTTTCTAAACAAAATTTGTTTGGAGCTTCTGAAAACTTCAAATACAATGAATAAAATACAGTTTACCTATGAATTTTTTTCCTCTCCCTCTTAGCTCTCTCCTTTTTCTACTTTCCTCATTATCACATAAAGTCATCATTCTACAGACCCATTGTACATCTGTTACAGTTGTACAATGTATTCTATAATGTCTTAGTTATTACCAATACCCATTAGAAATGCACAGCTATTAAGCAAAGATAAGGTGAAAAAAGTCCTAGATCTGTACAGGTTACCTTTTATTAAGAGAAAGGGATGATTATAAGTGAATGAGTATTTGAAGTCTTTATACTATGTTAAACATTTCATAATACTATAATGATATTTTAGTGAAGCTTCTATTTTTCTTTGCCTTTCTTCATTACTTTTCTACTTTATTGTGACATTCTATCCCTTACATTGTTTCATAATGGACTAATATTGTTACAGAATATCTCTATGTTCACAAGCAACTTTTTAATTTATATAATTCTCAAATTAAATGATTCAGGGCTCATAATTTATATGTGTGTGTGTGTATACATGTATATATGTATATAATTTCCCAATTTTATATTTTTCTCTTAGGCTTTCTATAAATGAAAGTTATCAGTCATTGCTTCTTTCATATATATTTTCTTGGAAAATATATTTCTATATCTTTATTTTACAATGCTTTTAGTTTTCCTTTTCCTACAGTGACTTGATGATCTATATTACTTTATTTAACAATTTCAGCAAATATAACTATTAGAAAAAATAAAATTAATTCTAGAAGCAACAGAAAATATTTTCCTTTTGGGAACAAATCTGACTTTATTTCAGTACACAAAATCATCATGGAAATATTTTTATCTGTACCATTATAGGGTAGAAGTGTTCAATCACTGTTTCTAATAGCTTATCAATAAAAAAAAATAAAAGAAATAGAAAGGAGAAAAAAAGGAGAAATACAAAATTGATTAAGGCAAAGAATAATAACATGATAAAAGGTTTAGCCTAATTATTGAGTCAAGTAATTATCTTACAGCCCAGGTATCCAACACTTAATTTTAAATTCTTATTGGTGTATGTCTTGTCACTTTACTCCAATGCCTCTTTCTTAAATGTTCTGTACAATATGTTGAATTTGTGGTTCCTTGGTGAACTAAGGATTGGGATAGTAGTCAATATGTCAGCATTTCTAAAGAAGGAACAACTTATTCAGATATAAAATTATAGAAATTATAGAAAAGGATGACAATTCCTAAGTTCTATGTGAGATGTTACCACACAACTAGGGAAAAGCATTTGTTATTCAAGAGTGTCACATAAAATTTTTCAGTGTATTAAGGATTCCATCTGTAATATTCTTACTAAATTCAGAAGGCAGATTAATCCCTTTGAGATTTCCAAATGAGACTAGAATAATAAATATTAATAATAATATTATCTAGCACGAATGACATCATAATATATCCTAACATCAACAAAATATAAAATTTCCTTTTACTTAAAATTCCCTTCCCTTTCTGGGATTTTGCAATAAACTGGAATGTATTTTCAGGTTTTTTTTTTTTTTTTTTAGTGGTTGATTTTCCAAATGAATTCTCATTAAATGTATTAAAAATCAAGCACTATTTAGACAAAGCTAGAATCCACCTTTTGTTACTGAAAACCATTGACTCTTTTAAGTTATTTTTATGTTTTAATTAGTGCATTATAGTTATACAAAATAGTGAGGTTCATTGTGACATTCACAAATGTATATGACATAGTTTCCTGTTTCATTCCAGTACTTCTGTTTTTCATCCCCTCCTCGCTCTCCATGATCCCATTCCTCTTATGTACTGTTTATCTCTTCCTATTTATTTTTTAATTGGTGCATTATAATTTCATATAAAAGTGGGATTCATTGTGATATATTCATACATTCACATTTGCATGTTTTTACATTTATTGAAATTTGCATGCAAATCTATTTTACATTTGCTGAAATCAGTCATCAAATATGAGAAATATTATCTGCATAATACAATACTGTCCTAAAATTTAGCCATGTTCTGCATACTGGGACTGCAGGAGGTTTTATCATAGGAGTTAATTACCATAATCTTTGCAAGAGCCAAGAGTTCTACCTGACCATTTTGGGAAAGATGTATAGATTTCTCATGAGGACTAACTCCATCTTCAACCAGGTCCTATTGAAAAAGCTATTCACCTGCCACTATCTCCTGTATTTGTCATGGTGGATGCAGAGGGTGAAACTTCCTTTCTAGAAAAAAAGTGGCTTTGATTGTTTGGAGATATAGTGTTTCATAAGTCTACGCTGGGGAGAAACTGTATCTTATAGAAGTGCAGAGGAGCTAAGAGGTAAGTATATATCTTAGACCACTTCTTCTTGGTCACAACTAGAAACCAATCTAATTTCTGGCCTTCACATTTGTGCAATACATACAAATATTTTGGCAGAATCTTAACTTTCACAATCATGTGTGTCTTCTCCAATGGCAGAAAATTCAAGACTGCCAGAGGTAGGATTGCCAGATAAGAATCCGAGGCTCTGAAAACTGACCTTAAATGCTCCTTTTATGTTATGAAACTTATGTGGGTGCTAAAAAGTAGACATTAAATGAAAAGTTGAATAAATTTAAAATAAAATACTTGAGATGTTTGGCATCACCATTAAATTAAAGGCAAGGAGGCCTGGTACAATGTTTATTTTTAAAACTATTTTGTAATTCTTGGGAAATGAAATGACACTTAAAATCTTTGAAAAATACTTGTAATAAAAGAACTATTGAAGGAGCTATGGAGTCAATGACCCTCAGTTAAAATGTCTAGCTCCAGTGCATAGTAAATAGCTTTAGCCTTTTCAGTAAGTTAATCCCGTTGAACTTCATTTCTCTTTTCTGTAAAATCATTATGGTATTGGTACATTCCTTAAGAGCAGATCACAATTTCTAATGCATAACAAATAAAAACAACTATTACTACTTTAATTTTTGAGAATGGTATAAAATAAGAAAGTACAAGATGCTTTATTAATAGTCTTTCTAGGACAGAGTATCTATAATATTAGTAATTATTTTATTATTACTCATAATTAATACAGGCACATAATAAAGGGGCTATCAGACATAATATAAAAGACTAAATATTTTCCTATAAAACAATTTTAACTCTATTGCTGATAAATATATAAAATACCTAGGAATAAATTTGGGAAGAAATGTGCAAAATACTTATGTTGGCAAATGAAAAGCTATACTAAGTAATAAACAAACTGAATAAATAAAGTTGCATAATTTTCAATTTATATAGGGTGTATTTTGTCCCAGTCTTTTTAGTCTCTATTTTCCATCCGAGAAAAAAGGTGCTTATGTGTTTATGTACTTTTATAATTTTAGATTAGAGTTATGTAAAGTCAAAAATACCCTCCTGAATCTTTGCTCCCAAAATACCAAGACTCAGAGATTATGAAAGGAAAAATAAAACAGGATCTTAATGGATGGCCTCTTAAATAAGAAGTTGAGTTGAGTGGAGTAGCAGAACAGACCCTGTAGGAAAGCATTTGTTCTTTAAGACAAAGCACCTGCACCCCTGAGAGAGGAAGAAGAGAGGAGGTCAAAGAGAAAATTTCAGGGGTCATCCAAGATAGACCTCTTGGATAAATGATTCTAGTAGAAAATAAAGAATAATCATACGCTATCTCTTTCTTTGGTATATCTAAGGATTAGTTTTTAGTAGGACTTTGACTGAACTAGTTGCATAATAAAGAAATAGTCACATAAAACATTGCTATCATAAAATAAGTCTATTGTATTAATGTTGCTGCAAGTAAGAGAATGTTTTTGTATTTTCAACAGGATTTAAGAGGATATCAGAACCACGATGGTAATAAAGCAGAAAATCACAAGCTAGATAAACATTTTAAAAAGAAAGCAGATGGCAAATACAGAAGTAGTAATGGGCAAAGAAAACTACCATTTTCTGCAGGTGGATAACACTTAAGTTGTCAGAATTCATCAAGCATATGAAAAATAATAACATTTGCATCAAATTAGAATTTCTCAAACTGAGATATATGCTTTTCATTTCTCTAACATAAAACTTCCAAACAGAAGAAAAAAGATTAGTTGCAGATTTATTTCCATTAATTAATATCTATTGGTGGTGTAATCTAATCATTTGAATTGTGGCCCTCTAAATTCATTTGTAAATCTTAATCCCCAGTTCTTCAGAATGTGACCTTATTTGGAGTTAAGGTCTTTATAATGCGATCTTGTTAAAATGAAGTACTTAGCATGGGCCCTAATCCAAAATGTCTTATATAAAAAGGCTAAATTTGGAGGCAGACATTCCTACAAGGAAGGTCACCAGGTGAAACAAAAGCAAATTCAAGGCCCACTGAAGTATCCAGAGGAAACATTATTTTGTTTATTTGAGAAACTATGTTTTAAACTTTGTTCTAAAATTTTGTCAAATTGTTATTTTCTAGCAAACAATTAACAAGCAAGCAGCCTCAAACAAATGGTGAAGGTTGTAAAAATAAACTTGAAACAGTTTTGTCTCTGACATAAATTTTCTTCCTTCTAAGGGGTGGACAAGGGTTCCTTGAGTTTTTGCTTTTCATGAGAAAAAAAAGCGGGTCTTATCCTCATTTTGATCACTGTAGCAATCCTCTGGCACTACTTATTTACAAAAGTAGAGTTGTAAAACCTCTCTCTAGGAGACAGCATCAGTTCCCTTGCAGAATGAACATGTGCTGTTCCTATAGCTGCAGAAGCCCAACATTCAAGGTAAGGACTGAAGGCTACATGCATCTCGTGATTAGTTAGAAGTTGGAGAAGAACAAATATTTTGACTATTTTATGTTTCTTAGTATTCTGTGATTCTTACTGTATGTTGTTCAAAACAACAAAGTATAGGTTTTTTTTTTTTGAGGCCTTATGTTTTATAACACTAAGCTTTTGAGTTATCACGATGTTCTTAATAGCTCCTAATGTCCTATATTCTCAAAACTTAGTCTTTTATTAAACTTATGGAATAGATAACTATTATGAAAAACCCAGATAAAAAGATCGTCACAATTACAAAGACAGAGTGTGGGAGAGTTAGGTTTTGTTGAGGCTTGATCTGTAAGCATCTTCCAAATGCCTATCTACTAAAGCTTTATTGCTAGTTTGCGGGGCTCTTGGGAGAAGATGGAGCTTTTCAGAGGCCGAGCCAAGCTGAAGAAAAGTGAGGTCATTGGAGGTGTGGCCTTGAAGGGGCTACTAGAACCCTGGCCAGGCACGCTTCTCTTTTCTGCTGCTGCCTGGGTGTGGTAAGGTGAGCTGACCTACTCTTTCTTCATACTTAAGCAGTAAGGTTCCAGTTGGTTGAGATCCTGATTTAAATTTCTGAAACCAAAGTCCACGGTAAACTCTTCCTCCTCTGAAGTTGTGCATCTCCAGTAGTTGTCATAGTAAAACGAATCTGCGTAACCTAGCTTTTAAACCTGTTTCAAGACTGGAAAGCCTAAGCACTTAGCCAAAGGGCTGCAGTACTCTATGTAAATTCATGATCCTTTGACTACATGTAAAAAGGGGAGGAGCAGGGTAGAGGTTCCTTGGTTCTCCCCTTCCTTCCTTTCCTTCTGGAATGCTTTGGGTTTCTTTCAAGTACCTGTTTCTTCTTTTTACAGAACATTGTTATATTTTATTCTTTATTACTACTTTTTGTGTGAAATCTTTTTCTCCTTTTTTCTTTTTTTCAAAGGTGCGTATTCACAAATTTTAGAATAATTTATTTCTACAGAGTTTATCATTCAAATATATCTAAAAGACTGGCATTGTAACTCAGTGGTAGAATATTTCCCTAGCATGTGTGAGGCCCTGGGTTTGAACTCCAGCATCATTCACACAAATATATATGGTACTCAGCTCTAACTCACCTTCAATTTCATAGTCCTCAAGTATTATACCTGATTATTTAGGTATTTAATTCTATGTTTTCATAGGAGACATTGTGTTTTTTATTTGTACACTGTTTCATTTATATTTTTCTTGTTTATTAGTATTATGATTATATATTGCGGAAGATCAGTTTTTTTTTTCTCTCTTCCTTTCCTTCACTTCCTGCCTTTCCATTTTTCTCTTTTTTATATATGCCAATATTGACATATTTTTTCACTAAATACTAAAGGTTTACATAATGACCAGATAATATTAAAAAATAAGCTATATAACAAATCATAATTTTATCTTTACCCTGTTTTCACCAGTTTTAGTTTTTCATGGAGCTCAAAATTGTTTAGAATTTAAAGCTTTTAGCCTTTTTTTTTCTTTTTTTGGCTTAGAATTTAGGCACTGTTTGTTATAACTCCTATCAGTAGTGGTTGTACTTTATGAACAGCATACAACTATCTGGAGATTCTTTTTGCCTCTGTCTTTTCTAGAACTTCCTATTTCTTTGTTGGTTCACTTTATCAACATTTCCAATATCCTCCTGCAAAAATATGTAGGGGAAGTAAATTTATTGAAACATTTCATGTAGGAAAATGTCTTTATTCTGCACTCACACTTAATTGATAGTTTTGTTAGACAAAGAATTATAGTCTGACATACATTTAGTTTACAAATGGTTTAAATCATTTGTAAAGGTTTCTCATTGTTTTGAACATTTATCATTAAATTAAGAATTTAAATGAATTATAAATTCCTAATTTTTCCTAATGCAAATTTTTTTAATCTCTTTTATACAATTTCACAAGTGCTTTGAGTGAATACATTATCAGTCATTTTGCTGGATATATTTAGGGAGCTTTTTCTTTAGGTCATTTCTTCTTGAAAAAATTTCTTTATTTGATATTTTTAAATGATTATTTCTTTCCATTTTTTCCTTTAGTAGTTCTGAAGTTCCCGTTTCATTTGTAGTACCTCTTGGACTAATGGTGCTTTATAATTTTTGTAAAGCCTATTTTTAGTGCTTTGCTTTTATGGATGTGTCATATGGGCTAATGGCTTTTGCTGTTGGACTCCAACATCATCATGTAAACTAGAGAAGTTATCTTGCTGATGGATGAATGGCACCTGCAGCCTAGGTGGTTCACTCAGAACCCTTTAATATACAACTTCCTCACTGCCTAGCTCTATTTGACCCAGAGGTTCACAAGTAATGTAACTGTCAGATTTATAAGTGAGCTTAGCCAAAGAGATCCTTTAGAGATGTGACAAGTTGCCTATCCGTTTCTCAAAATTTAGGTTTGGTACTTATCTAGTGTTCAACAATTCTGCTGAAAGTTAAACAACACTGTTAAATGATGATTTGAAAGCTCAAATGATAAATCATTTTTACATAAATGATTTATGTAAAAATAATTATTCTTACATAATCTTTAAGTATGATATATAAAGAAGAAAACAGAACAAATAAAAAATAGAAAAAAACAAAAAATGAAGAGAGTGTATGCAGTATTAAGAAAACAAAAAATGGCATAAAAACTGGACTGTCCTCATAGACATGAGATATAATGCATCCAAAATCAAGAACAAAATAGCATTTAAAAAAATGAACTTTGAGAGAATAAGAAAAGCTCTTGGAACAAATATATGAAAACAGATATGAAAAAAACAACAAAAATTATAAAAGAATTTTTATGAAAATAGAATATGAATGAATATATAAATGAGCATAACAATTTTGAGCTTTTCTGAATGATTTTGCTGGTCATTTGTTTAGGAATGTTTTATGTCATCATCTTTGTATATGTACTCTCAACTGGTTTTTAGATTTCCCAAATAAATTTTAAATTTTAAATTTCTTCATTTTAAATTTCTTTTCAAGAAGTTAAAGGCTTAGCTGAAGCCCTTAAATCTAGTGTTCTGTAGTCATGAGTACCTCTCTGTATAATAAACTATAAAAGGCCTAAGAAAGAAGAGTGAATTATTTGTTGAGACCATGAAGTGAGAAAGAGACTTATGGATGTAATTACTTCCAAATAGCTTATCAGTCCATATTATTTTAGCTTTTCCTCCTACCTCAACACTAAATTTGAAGCACATGGGGCTTCTAAAAATCTGAGTCATTTGAGAATAAGTTGAGTGGTTTCTTGAATTTATCTTCTTCTAGAATAGATTTGGCTTTCTCGGCTCTCTTAAGGAAGTAACCACTTATCAATGTGAACTCCACTATATCTTTGTTACCTCCTCTGTATTTATAAACTTCATGAGTTGAAGCCTTTTAAAAGAAATAATTACTCTATCAATTAGTTCTTTTAATGGAGTCAGACTATATCAGTGAATTCACTGTTTTTACCCAGAAGCACTTACTGGTTGTATTTTTTCCTCAGATTATTTTTCACCTTACAAGATATTTTTTAATCTCTTTGTAAAAAGATGTATTTATTCTAATATATTTGAATATGTTAATAAAGTCCCTACTAGTTAAAAGACTGTGATTATTCCTCAGATTCCAGATGCTCTACTTTTCCCCTTATTTCCATGTTTCCTCCCTGTGGCTCCATGATGTTATTCTCTTCACATTTCTACTTAATTTATTTTTGACCAAAATGGCATTTGTCTAGAGTTTTTTTTTTTTTTTCATTTTATAAAGTGACTGTAAGTGGAAGAGTATTTTACCAACTTTTAAAAAGTTCATATGGCGAAGAAAGGGACAGATGCCCAGTTTCCTGGTGGTATTTTGAAGGCCATACATCAGCAGACTGATGGTAGAGAGGTGCATCTTAGGCATTGTCTCTTTACTAGAGCTCACTTTCTGTAATATAACCTTAGAAAGTTTTGTATTTATTAATTTGACTCCTTTAACATTAAAACTATTAATTCTGCCTAGATTTTAACTTTGTCATAGTTAGTTTTTGAGATTATTATGAGTTATTTTATTTATTGGTTTGCTTTCTGTATTTATGTGTCCATGAATATCTTCTTGTAAGTTTCTGAAAGGCTATTTTAAAGGCAACCAATATCATTGTGATTTGTCAAACATATTTCAAAAGTATTTTACACTTGTTAGCATGTGTAGCGCTAGCCTGGTACTTCGATAATTGTTTTGTTTCTTCCATAAGATGGTTCTCAAGGGGTTGAGGTTGTGGCTCAGTGGTAGAGCGCTTGCCTAGCACGTGTGACGTGCTGGGTTCGATCCTCAGCACCACATAATAATAAATAAATAAAATAAAAGTATTGTGTCCATCTACAAGAAAAAAATATTTAAAAAGGACAGTGCTCAAACCAAAACCACAATAAATCTTTTGAAAATTATGATAATTTTTATGTTTATATTATAAGAAAACATTGAAACAGGTAGGAAAATTATAATCTTTATTTTATTGATATAAAAAACGATAAACAAATCATCTGATCAAGTTTTTTTAAATCTTATATTCTAATCACATTGACAGAGTTCATTTTATTTTAAAAAACAGATGCATATTTACTATTTATTAACAACCATTTAGATTTGTATGAGACAATATTTAGTTATGTTCTGCTTTATTTGTATTTTAAAAATGTGTTCTATAATGATACATTCCTATGGTGAATAACATATGGAATTTGACTTAAAATTACATTGTGTCTTGTTTCTGCTGAACATGGAAAACTCAATTGTCATAATTCTATGAGTTAAATTTTGAGGAGTCAGAAATTATGATTTTTTTCATCTGAGCTGATTTTATTTTATTTTATTTTAATTTAATTTTTTTTTTTTTTTGGTACCAGAGACTGAACTCAGGGACATTCGACCACTGAGCCACATCCCCAGCCCTATTTTGTGTTTTATGTAGAGACAGGCTCTCACTGAGTTGCTTAGCGCCTGGTCATTGTTGAGGCTGGCTTTTGAACTCGTGATCCTCCTGACTCAGCCTCCCTGAATGCTGGGATTACAGGCTTGCGCCACTGCGCCCAGCTCTGATTTTATTTGATTGGCTTTCACTTGCTGCTTCTTTTAAACAAATGATAGACTCTGTAAATATAGAATGATTTATAGAATCTTCTTTAATTAGGTAATATGAGGTTTAATGATTAGCAAATTCTTTTAAAATATTCAGTAGAAGAGTTAAGTTCACTAATATTAATTTTTCATTTCATTTTTTTCTCTCCCTATTTTTTTTTTTTTTTTTTGGTATTGGGGGATTGAACCCATGGACACTTAACTTCTGAGCCACATCTTCAGCCTTTTTTATTTTGAGACAGGTCTTGCTAAGTGACTAAGGGCCTCTCTAAATTACTGAGCCTGGCTTTGAACTGTCAATCCTCTTAGCCTCTTGAGCTGCTGGGATTACAAGGGAGTGCCACACAACTATGCAGTAATGTTAAATTTTTAGTCAGGGTTTCTCATTCATTTCAGGTGTTCATAATATCAAATGTTTAATATAATCATTATTCTCAGTTTGTAATTTATCATTTAGATTTCAGTGCCTTCTGCTTTCCATATTTAAATTCACTGAAATTCTGATAACACATAAAATACTACATTTTTTCTCTTGATGTGTATAAATTAATCTTTTTTCTTTGAGATTGTTCAGTATTTGCATTTGAGAAAAATAAAACATTCCATTTGAATTTTTTTCCAAAGTCAGAATCAACAATGTCTTGATCGAGAAGACAAAAATAATAGCAGATTAACTTCATCTTTTAAAAAAGGAATAAAATTGTCTCCTCATGGAATGACAAAAAATTTTCCAATGTTTATTCTCACAAAACTGATTTCATTAGTTTTTCTTATAAAATGACAAGAGAGAGTTTTAAAGATGAGAACAAAACTTTTTCAAATTTTATTTAGAGTTTTCTTTTCTATTTTTTTTCCTTTTGGAAAATAACCTCTGGTTCATATATTCTTATGCTATATTTAAAAGCATGAATTTTGTAAGGCTTTGACTCTGATTCTTAGTAACAAAATTTAGGGTCAGAAATGAATTAAAATTATAATTATCTGCAGTTATTTAAATGTAATGAGTGACAATGTATAATGTATTATCTTCAATAAAATATTTTTAATTCAATTGTAGATAAAACATTTGTTGTTCCTAATATTTGTGATATGACAGCAAAATAAATTTAAAATTGAATGTCTGAAGTCAGAAACGATTCTGACTTCTTCAATTTTACAGCTAATAATTGGGCCCTAGAGGATTTAACTCATATAGTTATTCTCTTCACCTGTGGTACCTGTCGCTTCTATCTTTTCTCTTAGCAGTCTCATAGTCAGGATTTTTGACAGAAGCCCTAAGGACAAACACCTAAAAAAAGAAAATAAAGCTAACTCTTGGCATCAAATTAAAATGATCTGGGCTTCATTCAGGTAAGCTATCCTCTTGGGAATTTAATCATTATATGAAAGAAATTTCCATTTTGATTTGAAGAAGAAAAGTTCAATTTGAACTTTAGGCACACCTTCTATATAACTAACATTTATTTTTTCCTCTTCAGTGAGCTTTTAATATTTTCTCTGAATAGTTGACTCAAGTTTTACCATGCCTTCTAATCTGTATACCCACTTTGCGAATTATTGGAGTTTATACTGTTATCAGAATTCAAAACATTTCTCATCATTTTATATAAAAACACACATCTAGTGGTTAAGATCTAGATGTGTAACAACAATGAAACTATCCCTTTCAAACCTCCAATAATAACTAAAATTAAAAAGACTGAAAAGTAAGCTGAGGAAGATGTGGAACAATCAAGATTTACACATTGGTAATAGAAGTGTAACATGATATAGCCATTTGTAGAACTGTTTGCGAGTTTCTTACATAGTTAATATCTTCTTTCTGACTTAGCAATTCTACACAGTGTTTACCTTTGAGAGAAGAAAATGTGGTTTCACAAAACAGTCTGTGTGAGAATGTTTAGAGAAGCTTTATTTGTAACTAGCTGTCTTGGTTGGCTTCTCCTTTTCCCTCTCCCTACTTAGAACTGCCCCTGCCCCTAAAAAGGGAAAGGCTCATATGTCCAACAATACAGAAATGGATAAAGAATTGGTATGTTAAAAAGTGGAATACTAGTTTTCCATTTAAAAAAATGGATGGTTGAATACATAACAATATAGATGAAGCTTAAGAACATTATATAGAGTAAAAGAGCCAGGAAAAAATATTAAATATTTTATTTCCATTTATATCAAGTTAAAGGAGAAGCTGAACTAAGCAAGAATAATGACTCCTTCCTTGGGAAAGGGATTGACTGTGGAAAAGAAGGATGAAGGCACTTTCTGAGATGTTAGAGGTGGTCTTTAACATAGTTTGAGTGGTGATTATGTTAATATCTATATAACTGTCAGAACTCATGGAAATGCATTTTTACCACTTAGGCTCAACATAGTACTGGAAATCTTAGTTAGAACAATCAGGCAAAAAAGAGAAATACAGGATATTCACAGTGGAAAAGAGGAAGCCAAATTGTGACTGTTTGAGCATATCATAACCTTACATTTAGAAACACTGATGACATCCCTAAATGGCTATTATGATTAATAAGTGATTTCAAAAAAGTTGCAGGATACAAAAATAACATAAAATATTTGTGGCAATGTTGTAAGTCAATAGCCATTTATCAGAAAGAGAAATCAGAGAATGAATCCAATTTAAAATAGCTATAAAAAAATAAAATATCTAGAGATAAATGTAACCCCAGATGAAAGAGGTCTACAATGAAATCTTTAAAACATTAATACAAGAAATTGCAGAAAATACAAAAAATTAAAAGACATCCCATGATCAGTATTATTCATGTTATCCCAATGAGCAAAAATTTTTTAGATAAAGCTGAAAACATAGGAAACAAAAAAATAGACAAATGGAATTATCAAACTAAGAGAGTCTACATGGCAGAATAAATGATATACATAGTGAAGAGACAACCTACACAATGGTAGGGAGTATTTTCAAACTGTACATCTGACAAGGGTTAATATTCAGAATATATGAGGAATTCCAAATACCCAATAGCATAAATAAAGAACTTGATTAAAATATGGGCAACAGACCCAAGTAGATATTTCTTACAAGAAGACAGAAATGGCTAACATGTATTTGAGAAAATGCTTAACATCCCATGGACATCAGGGACATACAAATAATCACAGTGATATATTATCTCTTCCCAGTAAGGATGGCTATGTTCAAAACACTAATGATAACAGGTACTGGAAAGGATATGGAGAAATACGAATACTTGCATGCTATTGGTGGGCATGTAAGTTAGTATAGCCATTATGTAGAAGACTCTGAAGGTTCCTCAAGATAGAACTTCCATATGATCAAGCACTACTAGATATATATCCAAAGAAATTAAATCACTGTTGAAGAGACATCTGCACTTTCATGTTTATTGGAGCACTATTCACAAAAGCCAAGAAATGGAAACAATATAAGTATCCAGTAACTGCTCAACCTAATATAATTATTATGCTTAATAATTATACCTTATATATAATATATACCCTAATATAAATACTAGAGTAATTTCACAATGTGTATATGTATCAAAACATTACATAATATTTCAAAAATCTATAAGTTTTTGTTTTATTTACCAGATAGAAAAACAAATTAAATAAAAAACTCATTGAATTAAATAGTTAAGAATTGTTCATTTTAAAGTACATATAAATTATATCTTTACCACATAGAACTTTAAAAAATTATAGAAGTCTAAAGTTTGCTGGTCTGGATTAGAATTCATGCTGCACATCCTTATAGCTATATGCTGTGGTAGTTTTACTTAGTTTTTCTGTGCTATATTAAAGTGGTATAAGGGTAATACTACCTATTTAATGGAGTTATAGGAAAAATCCATTACTAGAACAGATTAAAAACCATGCATTTTTAGCTATTGTCAGGTTTTTATTCATTAAATTACATTTTAATAATCACAATACAAATAAAATAATCAAACTTCAGTGTATGCTTAATTTTAAAATATCATTTTTTCTTTTTAATAAGATTTATTTTCATGTATTTTTATATGTGTAGAAAGAGAAAGAATTTAGTAAATTCAGAATTGTATATACCTATCTATGGATAAAGAGCTTACTAAAAGAATTTAAATTACTTGTCCAGATTATGGTAAATACCACAAATGAATAACTCTTAGGAAGAAATATATTGCTATTCCATGTAATCTTGTGAATATTTTTTGATTCTCCACACAATGAAAAGCACACTCTGAAAAGAAATTCCTGTTAGATATTACTGATTAGTTATCCATTCATAAAACAACTTAGATCACTTGTACTTATAATCAACAATTCATCCTTCCAACTGCCCATCACCTCCACCTTCCCCCACATAAATACACAAAGACAAAACAGTAGATAAAGAAAGGCTATCACTTTAAGGTCACATTTTAGATTTTGTGAACTATACCATGCTTGCGTATCTGACTTAGACATATGATATGGACATCAATATTGCAATTATACCATTGATTCAACAAATGTTCTTTTTCTGTATAAATTTTCATTTTCTTTGGGATTTTGTTTGGAATTTACTTAAATTTACTTAAATCAGCTTGTTAATTCAGGAAATGAGACATTTTGCAATAATGATCCTTTTTATATGTCATTCATTTAGATTGAAAACTGTCTTAGAATTGTTTGGTGTTTTAACTAAAGATTTTGTATGTATTTTGTTAGCTTATTTTAATTTTATTAATTATGTTACTGTTTTAATTTGGTTTTCATATCTTATTGTGGCCAATATAAAAATATACATTGATTTTTTAAAATACTGACCTTGATTTCAGTAATGATGGTAAATTTTCTATTACTTTTAGTAGTTTGCCTATAAATTAGTCTGGATTTTGTACATAATAAACATTTCATTATTTTATTATTGCTTCTTACATCCTAAGAAAAAATTTGATATAACTTAATGCTTATTTTGTTTATTATTGGAAATGTGATTTTAAAAATTTAATTCTTAAAATCAGAGTTCTTCATATTGTTGGATCTTTTGTAAGATACCTATTATTATTGACCTAAGAAAGATTAGTTCCAACATGAACATATGTGTGTGTGTGTGCACATACTCATATCTATTATACATCTTATATATTATATTTGTACATGAATTACATTTTAATATATGTATTTGATATTTCTAACATAAGAGAAAATCATCAATAATAATGTGGCATGTTTAATGTACGTTATGGGGCTTAGATGCTACTTGTGTATGAATTATATTTACTCTTTTCTAAACTACTCAGATTTCTGCCATTATACTCTGTGTGCTTCTTTGTCAGTGTGTATATATTTTATTTTGTGATAAAAAGTAGATTTTACTTTGTTTCCTGGCATAGATCAGTCAGTTGATTATGTGATGGAATGAAACAGAATATTAGCCAAGGCTAGTGAGGCAATAAATGCATTTAACTCTAACTTTTGGAAAGTTTGGAACAAAATTATTAATATGCAAGAAGATGAGATACATGGGATTATTTTTTACAGACATGCTTTAGCTAGAATAATTTTATAATGAGACTACTTGGAATTTCTTTGCTCTAAGTTCATTGTGACTATAAAGTACAGTCTCTATCAGAAACTAGTAAAGATTCATAAATCCATATAGCTTAATTATTCTGTTAGTTTTGTTGCCTAGAAGAAACCCCAACTCCAACAATAGCAAAGCAATACAAAACAGGGAAAGCAAATTAACATTTAACTTTGGTTTTAAACAGCATTTCTCAGGGGAATTGTTTCAGGCTTTTCATTTTTGACTAAGAAAATTAGGTGTTAATTAAATGTGTTTTTTTATACTTAGTTTAATGTTCCCTTTTTTACAAGACAATTGTGATTGCCATGGTAAGTTGAATTCTCCCATCTGTATTGTAATTTTTAAAATTCAGTCAGTTAATCAATGAGGTGTTTATCACATTTTCTTTTACAGTTAGCTTTGTAGCAGGATATATATATATATATATATATATATATAATATAGTTTAAATGCAAAATAAAGTCTTCATTTGCAAATAAGTTATATTTAAAGGATATAATCAGTACAATAGAAATATATCTATCATAATATTTACAAAATATATGTGTCATAATATATATGTCATGAACCAGTAATATCAATAATAACTACAGTTTAGTATACTTCAAGGAAAATGGGTATGATATATGTTGCAGCAATGGCTGAAGAATTCCTGGGGGTGTATGAGTATGACATTAGGGAACTTTTGGATGAATAAATAAGAGACCATATCAACAAAATAAATGCACATGAAAATAATAATTAAAATCATATATGATTATGGGTATTTGAGAATACTGGGTGGACAAATGAGCTAATTGACCTTAATGAGTCAATATGAAAGAGAGTGAAGGTGAACAGAATGGGTCTCAAACCCTCAGACCCTTTCTGCATATTAGAACTTAAGGGGTACAGGTGCTAATCATTAAGTATATAGAAAAACCACATTTGTTAAAATGTGAATGGAATTTATATACTTGAAATCATTAGGATTTCTAAATTAATATATTTTACAGCATTTTTTAAACTTAGGCTTCACATGGGAAGATAAAACAATTGTACTATTTAATAACCGAATTATATGGACTGTGATGTGCCTGTGGTTTGTGTCATAATTTTGTGAAATTTTATTTATTAATCAAAAAAATTAGCATCTAAAGTTGTGAAGATAGTAATAACTGCCTACACTTTATCCCAAAGCTAGTTTTACAATATATTGTTGCCAATGGTTATAGAACAATTTGTCTAGTTTGGTAAGATTAATGAGAAAATGAAGAATAAAACTGAAAATATAACAACTTGCCCATGTTTATATCTATTACTGTTAAGTAGCAAGTACAAGTTAGAAAAGAACACAAGAATGATGTGCTACATTTTACTTCATAGGTGGAATTATCTACTCGTGCATGTTAAAATTATAGTGAATTCTGGAATGGAATGATACAGCTTTCCACAATATTCATTGGTATTATTTTTTAAATAAATTGCATGTATAAGTGAATTTTGAATGAAAGTGCCCTTACAAGATAGAGAACATGAAAGAAAGAAAGAGTAAAGAAAAAAGTGTGGAGGCTACCTTGGAGAATTCTCATGAGTCAGGCTTGAGAGAAAGAGTGGTGGAGTGCGTGCAACTTCTTTATGGGCCAAGAGCTATCTCTTCTCCATGTGACATTTGCATAGTGAGCATTGTGACCAGGTGAGGGTGGAGGCAGGGTTTGGTAACATAAAACAGACTGTATTGTCCTTCCAAAAATAGGTTGAGATATTGTCAGAAAATGAATAAGACAATATTAATATGCCTCATGTTGACTTCCTTGGGTAAAATCTCAGAACTGTTTTCATATAATAGTATATTGAAAATACACAGGGCTTGAGAGAATGATTTGGAATGAAAAGTAGCCCATAAATGCAAATATAAGGTATCATGTCAAATAGACCTTTGATATAAAGTAAATGTACATTTTTCAATGATTTTAGTAATATATCAAATCTTTAGAAGTAATCATTTGGTTCACTTTGACATAGACATAGTTTTTAAATTAAGGTATAAACTATTATTGAGCTTAAAATCTCTGACAGGAATATACTTCTTTCAGAAGGTTGCATATAATTATAAAGTGCAAATAAGAATTTAGTCTCCTGTAAGATAATTTAAATATCCAACTGTGTAGACCAGATACATCAAGAACCAATTATTTAGATTTCAAAAGACTAAAGGGAAGTATCTATGATGGTTTGGATATGGTGCATCCATAATAAAATTCTTCTTGAAATTTTGTTGATAGTATCACAGTGTTGATTGGCTATAGACCTCTAAGAGATAATTAGGTGATTGGGTCCAACTTATGAATTGATTAATATCTTTTTCTTTCTTGAGAAACTGGGTTAGTACTCAAGATTGGGTTTGGTGTCTCAGGAGTGAATTTAGTCCTGAGATAGATTTCAGAATTTGCAAAGAAGGCAAATGATACAATCTCAGTAGTATTCTTGTTAAAAATTCATAATAAACACTTCTTAAAATAGAAAATAATTACTTTATGCTGACAAAGCATATCTGCAAAAAATAAAAAAGTAAATATTATAGTGATAAATACTAAAATATGTAAACATGATCATTAACATCGAGATCAAGATAAGATGGCCACTATGATGATCTCCTTTCATCATTATAAGGGGGAGGTCCTGAAGTGGTTAGGAAGAAAGAAAAGCAAGTGTAATAGTTATAGAAATTGGAAAGGAAAAAGCCAAATGGTTAAAGTTGTTAAGATAACAGTGACAGATATGAAAAGATTAGTATCCAAATTTTTAAGTATGAATTGTTTCTCTATGGTTAGGAACAAAGAATTAGACAATAAAGGATAGCACATTTAACCACACAAAAATAAAGAAGATATTCATCAAATTAGTTACTTGTGATTTACTTGAGAAAAGATACTTACATATATGAAGAATGCATAAGCAAGGGGAATAATGTGAGTTCTTTTGTGTATGGAAAATCTATATTTTGATTATAAAATCTAATCATAATTATATGAAGATTTATGAGGTATCATATTGTCAGTGATCTGAGTGCAACTTAACAAGCTTACTCCAGAATGTATGTGTAAGAGAAAAAGGCCAATAGACAGGAGTCAAAGCTCCCTTGAAGAACACTGAATGAGAACATAGACAAGTTGGCTGGTGGCAGTCAACACAGAGCTAAGAGGCACACAATGCCAACGTGGAACTTCAGGAATCACATAGATAGTATCTGAGAAGGAGAAAATAATTGACTATTCAATATAATTTGTTGTCTTTTAAAAATGTAAACTTCCATACCATACACAAAAAGGATACTAATCAGAAAAAATTTAAAAGTCAAAATCATTGTTTTCAAGAAAATATAACAATCTATTATTTAATTCATAGTACAAGATAATTTCTTAAATAAGAAACAAAAGAGGGTAACCATAATTAAAAGAATGGTGTACTTTATAATAATTTTTTTTGTGGTGTTGAGGATTGAACTCCATGCCTTGTGCATGTGAGGCAAACACTCTACCTACAGAGCTATATCCCTAGCCCCTATAATAAAATTTTTAAACTAATTCAAGGATAGAATCAGGAAACACCAAAGTAATTTCCACTGGAAGGTTATACCTGATACATATAATTATCAAAGTATTATTATTTAAAACATTAACATGTACCTATGTTCATATATTTATAATCTTCTACAAATAAAAAACAATAAAATTGTATGCAAATAACAAAGTAAAGCAGTTCAGATATAATTTACGAATGATGAATAAATATGTAAAATGACTATCCTTAATGAAAAATTTTTTTAAAATATTTTGTTTAGTTGTAGATGAACACAATATCTTTATTTATTTTATGTGGTGCTGAGGATCGAACCCAGTGCCCCACGCACGCAAGGCAAGCGCTCAACTGCTGAGCCATAGCCCTAGCCCCTCCTTAATGAAAATTTATCCAACAACTATATCAAGTTACTGCAATTTAAACAAAGACTTTTATATCCACTGATATGGCAAAATGTTTAGTCTGAACATTTAAATTATTGAAAGCTATAAAGAAACAAAAGAATCTTCTAATGCTGGCAGTGAGAATTGAAAAAATTAATTTTAGAATTAATTTGTCAGAATTGTAAATTCCACAAATGTCACTGTTTGGAGAACACACATGGAATATGATTTAAGTTAGGTACTTTCACAAAATTTAAGCTTACACAACAAAATCAAGCATTCCAAAACCAAAAGATTCTTTAACAAAAATATACTAAACAAAAGGCACTAAATGATAATATTCACGAATATGAAAGACAACCAAAATAAGCAACATAGTTTTATTGATGCCTCATGTATTGAAGAAAGTATAAAGAACATTAGGGGAAATAACTTTTAAAACCTCAGCATCCCTCTGTAGTAGAAAGGTAGAAATGAATAGGCTAAGGGAAGAAAAGAAGCATATTAGAGAGTTGGGTCATAATAGACATATTCAATTTATCTTTTTAAAGTATGTTCATGCATTTCAGTTAGCCACATATTAGCCATTTTTGCTTACTAAAATTTAACTTATTGAGTTTTATAAGGGATGTGATTTCTGCATTTTGGAGTTTGTGGAGATTTCCTTTGTGACTTACTACATGGTTAATTTTTTTGCCATTGTTCCTTTGTGTTTAGAAACAATGTTTATTCCACAAGGAGCACAGGTTGTTAGACAAATGTTATAAATTGAATAATATTTCCAAATATTTCATTGTTTTTAACTTATCTAAAGTTTTAAGGGGGATTTGTTTTAGCTGTAGTTGTTATTGAATCTCTCATTCTCATTGTGCAATTTTCAATTTCCAGCCATTTTTTATCAGTCTTTATTTTTACATGTCTTTACCCAGTCTTTATTCAGTGTGTATTTTAAATAGGCTTTATATTTCAGAACTGTTTCAAGTTTATCACAAATCGAGAAGGTAAAGAGATTTGCCATGTATATACATCCTCTGTCCTACTTTATACATTCTGTAACAAGTGATGCAGTTATAAAATCAGTGATAGGACTTTCACCCAGTATGATAATTTACATTATGCTTCATTCTAGGTGTACATTTTTATGTGTTTGGAGTGACATGTACCTGCCATTTTAGTATTATACAAAATAATTTCACTGTCACAACGATCCTCTTTCTCTCACCTAATCACTCCTCCCCCATTTTGCTGGGCAACCACATATCTTTATACGTCTCCATAGTTTTGCATTTTCCAGAATGTCATATAATTGCAATTATACATAATGCATCTTTTTCAGATAGGCTTTTACTTAATAATATGTATTTAAATATTTGTATGCTTTCATGGCTTGATAGGACATTTCCTTTTACTGCTGAAAAGTATTCCATAGTCTTGATGTACCAGTTTATTTTCCCATTCACCTACTGAAAGACATCTTGGCTGCTTCCAAATTATGGCAATTATGAATAAAGCTGCTATAAACAGAAGTGTGCAGGTTTTTGTGTGGACATAAGTTTTAAATTCATTTGGGTACATTCCAAAGAGGACAATCGTTGGACCATATGGTAAAAATATGTTTAGTTTTGGAAGAAACAGCCAAACTGTCTTCTAAAGTAGCTGTACCATTTTTCATTCCCACCAACAGTGAAAGAGATTTCTTTCTCCTCATACGTGTAGGCACTTGGTATTGTCAATGTTTTGGATTGTGGTCATTCTAATAGATTTGTAGTATATATTATTGTTTTAATTTGCAATTTTCTAATAGCTTATGATGTAGACCATCTTTTCTTATATTTATTTTCTTTGTATATATCTTCCTTGATGAAATGTCTGTTCACATCTTTCACACATTTTTTTTTTTTGGTACTGGGAATTGAACCCAGGGATGGTTTATCACTGAGCTATATACCCAAACATTTTAATTCTTTATTTTGAGACAGAGTCTCACTAAATTTCTGAGGGTGGTGCTATCTTCCTACCACAGGCCCCTGAGTTACTGGGATCACGAGCATGTGCCATCACACTTGCACAGTTGTTAATGAAATTGTTGTTATTATTTTTAAAATAATTCTATGTTTTGAATAACATCACTTTATCAGATAAATCTCTTGCAATAAATTCTCTCAGTCTGTGGCTTATCTTCTCATACTGTTAACCATGGTTTTCATAGACAATAAATATTAATTTTAAAGAAGACTAGCTCATTATTTCCTATATCCTCTTTTGATATTGTATCTAAAAATCTCACCAAATATAGATTTTCTCCTATATTCCAGGATTTTTAATATTTTTGTTGCTTACATCTAAATCTGTGATCCATTTTCAGTTAATTTTTTGAAGGGTGTCAGGGATATGACATGTAGGCTTCCATTTGTTATAACATCATTATATGTTTTGAAATCTGGTATTTACTTTAGAGTGGGTTCATGATTGTAATATTCTTTTAGTTCAAAGTTAACTTTTTCTCATTAAACTATGCAGAAATTCAAAGCTTTGATAATTATTCTTCAGCAAAGTGAACAAAGTTGGAAGAAGGTGTATATATACCTATATATACATACACATACATATATATATTTATACACACACACACACACACACACACACATATACATACATACACATCCTCAGGTATCGATTCACTGATTAGGTTTAGGCTCCCATAACCAATCATTTCTCCTCTGAACCCTCTCGCATTGTCTCACACATGAGCTTTTGGGGGATACCTCACACACACACACACCATAATAGTCACAGTGATGCAAAATAAGATTCAAACATGGAGCAAAAGGCACAAACCTCTAATGAAAATCAGGAAAGCACAACGGCTATACTCTTGATGTACTGTGGTAAATTTCATAATGCCAAATATAAAGAGAGGAATTATAAAGGTGGAAAGCTAATTACTAGCAGACAAATAGGTTTATATTAGATAACTCATTGGCAAAATTGGGTTCAAGAAGATAACAGAACAAAATTTTAAAGGAAAGTTATTTTTGAAGTTCTAATTCTACAGTTAGCTAAAATATCATTTTGGAGTGAATGAAATTTTGTTCAGTGACATAAAGCTATAAGGATAACACCTGTAAAATACTTAGCAAAATGAAAATATATGCTGTAATTTATGAGATATCTAGAGAAGTAAAAGACAAAAACTCTAATAATGTATACAGGCTAAATTTGAGTTTGATTTTTATGGTAAGCATATGTATGTTGAATTTCCCTATTGGAAGATGTAGATTGTCAGATTATAGACAGAGGAAAACAATTCTAGGGCACCTGCAAAAGAAACATTTAAAAATATTACAAAATATTACAAGATTGAAAATTATTAAAAATGGGAAAAGAAATAAAAGAAGGAATTATGAAAAGTGGTTTTATAGGTTATGATTTTAAACTACATAAATAGCAAAAATAAATATATTGAAAGTTCCATGTAATATTTCTGGTTTGGGTGGTACTTTAATGGATACCCATTTTACTCATAAATAATTTGTATGTGTCACATTTTGGGATTTAGAAATACAAATGAAATATAATTTGTTAAAAATTAAATTTGTTAATTTATATTTGTTCATTTAAATAATATGTTATTATTTATGGGTATATGTATATTCTTTTTCTTATGTACATGATTTTTCTCTGTATTTAAATTTCCCATCTACTTAAATGTTTAAGCTTAATGTTGAATAACAAAATAACTTTCCTTTAGATGTGATGACACTGTTTGTTTATTGAGAACATTGCTTCGTTTTTACTGTTTCACATCTTACTTTTAAAAATTAGAACATCTATTTCAAGCTATCTTTATTTACACATCTGATACTATTTAAACTTTTATATTTAATTTTCAAGTATCTTGAAATAGGATGTTAGAATTTTAAAACAGAACATATACTCATAATCAAATAAAAACTTTTGTTTATGTAGAGACTCCCATAAATACATTAAAAATATGCAAAATCACAAACACACTGAACACAGTTTTTAGAAATGTGTATTAAATACCTAAGATGTAGTCATCTTTATTTTCCCTTACTTCTTGCCTCTCACTGTAACAGCAAGTGAGGCAGACTTGAATGAAGTTTATCCTTGAACAATTCTCTTCATGAAAGTCTCTGGGAGCTCAGTTTTCTGAGTCCTCTTATTTGTGGCACCAAATACAGGGGTCTAGCCTCTGCAGGGTGTCTGATCCTGAGGTGGGATGAGTGGTGTCAGTGAAAATAGCACCAATGAGACACAGAGACCAGGTTTGGTGCAGCTGTGTCCGTCTAAGTTCAGACCAGCACTTTATTTATAGTGATTTACAGTCATTGATTAAAAGAAAAGAAAAGGGGGTTACAAATCATCATGAGTTATTCATAAACACAGAGTGGTCATCTATAATTATCCCGGATAACTACATCAGCATCAAAGGATTTTTAAATCTTAACTAGAGACTGTAACTATAAGGGTCTTCATGTCCTGTTCTTAAGATTAATATCAAACTAGAGATCACAAGCTTCCTATTGTATTCTCAAAAAAAAAGATGAGGCTAACAAAGGTGTTTTTAACTATGAGAGTAGCATAAGACTAATAGGTCACTGGGGTAACTACACTTAAAAGCATAGCCGTTGACACACATGTGCTCAACGGCTTCTGCTCATGTCCAGAATTGCGCAAAGCTGCAGGTTAAGTTAACTATTACATACATCATCAAAATATCATTCTCTGAACTTTCCCGGAGCCCTATCCTGTAGCAACCATTGTTTACATAATTTGAGTTCAGTTACTCTGGGCAGGCATCGAGGCCTTTGTTTCTTAGGACTCTCACATGTAAACAAGGAAGCACAATTAACATGTTTTCTATTAATCCAAACCATTCTTTCTCCATAAATGTAGGCTCCTGAGTATGGTGGGGGAGGATCCAGTCCTAAGTTACCTGAACACCTGCCGTCTTCTGCCTTTACCCATGTCAAATATCACTGGATTTTACTATAGGGGGAATCCATTTTTGTCAGGGCCTGCGAGAAGGCTTGGCATGGGGCTAGTTGGAGCCACAATTTCCCATAGCTCACTTTATTGAAGTTGCCAAAGCAGTCTTCTACAGCCAGGCCTGAGAGCACTTCCAAATGTAATTGGGGAAACTGTGAGCCTAAGTGGTCTGGATAACATATCTAAAGTGAAACTATCATCGGGAATTTCTAGAATTACTACTAAGAAACATCATATCAGTAGTACTATCCTGATGGGGATTTTCTTGTTTATTCTCCTGAGTGGTCAAATGCCTCTCCTTGATTACAAGAGACTTTAGGGGACCAGATTAGCTGATCCTGTCTTTCTGGGAATTAGAATAATTGCACAAGCAAGCACAATTTATTCTGTCAAACTAAGAAGGGGCATCCCAACAAGAAACATATTGAGGAGTGCATCTCTTCACCCTGATCCATTGCAGGCATCAGAACTTTGTCAAACAGTGTCTTGAGGATTTTGGGTTACGCATTCCTTGTTACCATTGTCTCATGATTGATTATTCAGTTAAATAAATAATTTCAAGTCTGGAATGATTTATTCTTTCTTCAGCACTTTGACAGTTATCCCTCCTTACACATATTCATTATCCTGGTAGCTCCAATTTTCTTGCTAATTTCATCTAAACAGAGGTATCCATTTGCCACTCTTGACGTGAATGTGTTCATTGCTTTTCATGTATATGCCCAGGCCCTCCTTTGGTGGCAAAGCAGTTTCCTCATTAGAGTTCAGTTTGATGTGTATCTGTATTATTTCTCTATTGCTGTACAATTCTGATTCTAAATTTAGATTATGTTGTTTTTGCCTGTTCTACTCCTAATTTCTTAATGAAAAAGTTATTTTCTCCTTTATAATAAGTTTTATATATTTTAGTCCCATACTAATTATCCTTATTTGTTTTTTCCTAGATGTTTTGTCAAATTCTAAAAACCTTAATTCATAATTTTCCCATATAGTTTTTTATAAACATTTCTATTTTTGAGTTCTTCATTTTCTTTTCAATTTTATATTTTTACTTGAAAGTTTAAAGAACTTATAGAAAATAAAATAGACTATTAATTCTCATGCAAAGATAAGAAAATTAAGGGTTGGTTTGGTTCTCAACCAAAATGTATCTATGTTTCAATGCTGATATAAATAATAATGTACATTTGTAATTACAAATAAATTATATTGAAAAATTCAATTTCAAAAATTATTTGAATCATCATTTGCTTTGAATTTGGTTTTAGTAGTGGGAATTGAACTTAGAGACATTTAGCTATTGAGCCATATCCCAGTCCTTTTTTGTATTTTATTTAGCAATAGAGTCTCACTGAGTTCCTTACAGTCTCCCTCAGTTGCTGAGGCTGTCTTTGAATTTGAGATCCTCCAGCTTCAGCCTCCTGAGCTTCTAGGATTACAGGCATGTGCTACTGTGCTTGGCTTTAAAATATTTGCAAGAGATTGAGACTTACTTGCTTACCTGTACATTTAAAATACTCAGTGTTGTAGCTTTCACAATTTAATATCCTACTTCTTATACTTTTATTTTAATCCATCTCTTGTTTTTTAAATATTCTTTCATGGGAGATACATAATTGCTATAAATTTGAATTCTTGGAGTGTCTAAGCATTACTTTGCTTTGAATACATGTGTAAACAACTTTTGTAGTGGTGAAATTATCAAATTATGATGTATTTCAAAGAAATAAATTATAGACATCTTTCCAGTTTTGTTTTCATTTTTGGATAGAATGAAACTAAGATTATGGAGTTTCTTTTCATATAGGATATCCCATATTTTTCTTATCAACTTTACATGCAAAATCTTGATTGTTTTATATTCATATATGTATGTATGTAGGCATTGTACATTGAAAGAAGAATTTAAGCATGATGCATCCTTTTAATCATTTTAATGTGTCCTGTTCTCTGTCCCTGAATAAATCAGTGTATCTGACAGCTCATTACATCTCTTTTGTAGCTATCCAATTGCTAAGTCAGATTATATCCATGCTTTAGTTACTGTACTATGGTGAGAAAATCTTTAAATTTCAATGATTAAACATTCCTAATTCATTTAGTTTTTAAATTTTGACATTTTGAAATAAATAGAACAGAATTAAATAAATAATTTTGAAGATTGAAGCAGTTTGTGTTTTTGTTTGGTTTTGTAAATGCCTCCTTATATATGTGGTGGTCTCTTACACAACTACCATGTTATTAATTACACAGCAATAATGCTTGAAACTTTCATGTTTTTAATTGTAAAAACATCTGAAAATATAGAAAAGTCTAACACATTTATTTTTTTTAATTATAGTTTTGTATTTTCATCATTGCAAACATTTAAATATAAGTATTTGTAATATAACTAGAAATAAAATAATATTTAAAATATAAAATAAGTGTTATTTATTTTATTGAACTTTGGGTAGCTGCAGGTAATTTGAACTATGTGTGAAGGTGTTTTATTTGCCATAGAGAGAGCTGACACTAATAGGATCAAGCTCAGTCCATGTGAGAATTACTAACAATTTTATTGAGATCTAGAATGGGAAACTAAATAACTCAAATACCTGAATATGTTAGAAATTACAGTAGTATGACTATAACACACCTATTTTCTCTTGCAAAAGTCAAATTAAAAATTATATATGTATTTATTTGACTGTTTTAGTTTCTTTGTTAAAGAAAAAGCAAAAGTCCTTCATGATAGACTTAATTATTAACTTGACCATTTCCAGTTTCTTTGATAAATCACTTCAGATGTCCAAAGTTTTTCTTGTTTAAACTTTTATTTTTCATTTTAAGTACATTAAGTGATTGAAATTCAGTTTAAAATTCCTTGCTTTTATTTTCAGTTCCTCTGTCAATCTTTCAACAATTCACTTGACCTTTCTTTTCAGTTGGTAATAGTGGTGGAAATAATGACTTTCTCCTATAATAATGATCATAAGAGAACAAATAATTTTTATAATGACAGCCTGCACTTAGTGAAGAAATGTTCTATAAAAGAGATTTATTATCATTATTATGTAATTTTCTTGTGTGTAAGGCAGTGTAATCATGAGACCTCACTTTTATTTCTGGTGCTTTCTGAGGATGGCTGAATGACCTTAAATGTGTTTCTTAAACCTCCTATTTGTCAGACCTGATGAAATCAATGTATGTTTTATGCTTTAATTTTTTTTTTTTGAGAGAGGGAGTTGTATGATTTCAGGATGACTCTTTTCTCCTGTTCTCATTCCATTAATTTTTCCTGGTATTTGATGAGACTCCATTTTTCACTCAGAAGAGAAGAATCTCTGACTAATTTTTGAACTGCTTTTTCTATCTTTGCTCCTTTTACTTCTTTTGAAATCTTTATGTATAATATCTGTTCTATTGAATTTTCTCATATCACTTACTTTTTAATTTTTTCCTTTTTTGTAAGGACTTTAAATTTAAGTCAATTTTCTGCAATGTTGGAGATAAAATATATTGAATTAAAAATCTTAGCAGTGTTTTTATAGTTAAATTAGTATGTTTATTTTAAATTTAAAAGGATATTTGTTTTATTATTTCAATGAAGAATGTTGTATTTTATATCTTTTTATGACCTTGCAATTGGTTTCATCACTATCCTTTAATCAAACAGAAGGCCTCTTTTTATATTATATTTTTTATTTGTTCTAATTAGTTATACATGACAGCAGAATGCATTTTGACACATTGTACACAGATGGAGCACAACTTCTCATTTCTCTGGCTGTACATGATGCAGCCACACTGGTGGTATAATTATACATATATAGAGAGTAATAATGATCATCTCATCCCACTATCCTTCCCACATCCACACCCTTCCCCCTCACCTCAGTCCCCTTTGCCCTTTGCCCAATACAAAGTTCCTCCATTCTTCCCTAGCCCTCTCTGCTACCATTCTGGATCAGAATCCATTTATCAGAGGAAACATTCAGTCTTTGGTTTCTTATGATTGGATTATTTTGCTTAGCAAGATATTTTATTCTTTAGCACCATCCATTTACTGGAAAAATGACATAATTTCATTCTTCTCTAAGGCTGAGTAATATTTCATTGTGTATATATACCAGTTTCTTTATCCATTCATGTGTTGAAGGGGTGTTTGGTTCCTTAGTTTAGCTATTGTGAATTGAGCTGCTATAAACATTGTGTGGCTGCATTATTGTAGTATGCTGGTTTTAAGTTCTTTGGGTATAAATTGAGTAGTGAGATATCTGGGCCAAATGGTGGTTCTATTCTAAATTTTCTAAGGAATTTCCATACTGCTTTCCAGAGGGATTGCACCAATTTACAGTCTTACCAGCAAAGTATGAGTGTACCTTTTTCTGCACATCCTTGTCAACACTTATTATTGCTTGTATTTTCGATAACTGCCATTCTGACTGGAGTGAGATGAAATCTTAGAGTAGTTTTGATTTGCATTTCCCTAATTGCTAGAGATGTTGAACTTTTTTTATATATTTGTTGACTGATTTCTTCTAATGTGAAATGTCTGTTCAGTTTCTTAAACCATTTATTGATTGGGTTTTTTGTTGTTGTTGTTGTTGTTTTGATGTTAAGATTTCTGAGTTCTTCATATAGCCTGGAGATTAGTGCTCTATCTGAGATGTATGTGGTAAAGATTTTCTCCCATTCTGTAGGCTCTCTCTTCACATTGAGTGTTTACTTTGCTGAGAAGCAGCTTATTAGTTCAAGTCCATCCCATTTATTGATTCTTGATTTTACTTCTTGCACTTTAGGAGTCTTGTTAAGGAGGTCAGGTCCTAAGCTAACATGATGATTTGGGCTTTTCTTCTATTAGGTGCAGGGTCTCTGTTCCAGTGCCTAAGTCTTTGATTGACTTTGAATTGAGTTTTGTGCATGGTGAGAGATGAGGTTTAATATCATTTTGCTACATATAGATTTCCAGTTTTTCCAGCACCATTTGTTGAAGAAGCTGTCTTTACTCCAATGTATGTTTTTGGTGCCTTTGTCTAATTTGAGATAACTGTATTTATATGGGTTTCTCTCTGTGTCTTCTTTTCTGTGCTACATGTCTGTTTTGGTGCCAGTCCCATGCTGTTTTTGTTGCTATTGCTCTGTAATATAGTTTAAGTTGTGGTATTGTGATGCCTCCTGTTTTACTCTTCTTGCTAAGGATTACTTTGCCTACTCTGGTTCTCTTATTTTTCAAAAGAACTTAGCAATTAGATTTTTATCTAGAGACTTTTTTATTCCAAATTTTCTCCTTCCCAAATTATTGAAAAAAATATATCAAAGCCTAAGTATGTACTTTAATTATTCTCAATGATTTTTTTCCTTTCCTGATGATAACTATTATGGATGCACTAAGTACTATGATTTGATTATTGCACAATGTATACCTGTGTTCAAACATCATATCGTACCAAATAGTAAATACAAGTATTGTCAAAATGTTTTTTGAAGACTTTCAATTCTAATATTATTTCCTTCTGGTGAGCTACAAGTTCATTAAATAATGTCTATTTTTAGTATTTATAGATGAAATCTTATATTGATTGGCAAATGATACAGGTTTGGCATAGAATATGGAAATCACAATTTAAATATCTGATTCATATAGACCTCAGTAGGTTTTGTTAATCAATTACTATTTCATTTCCTTCTTTTTTTTCTTTTCTTCATCATTTTTGATTAGTAAGTTTGGCTTTTGAATGTTCTAGTAATTTGTTGAGCTGAGCACATTGGCACATGCCTATAATCCCAGCTGCTCAAGATGCTGAGGTGAGATGATTGTGAGTTCAGGGCCAGTCTCACCAAGAACCCATCTCAAAAAAAAATAAGAAAGGAAAGAAAGAAAAAAAATTGTTGTTAAAATCTTCAAACAGATGTGAGGATTAATAGATGAATATAATCTTATTTTCATGACCATTTCCAGTCTCCTTCATAAATCACTTCAGAAATCCAAAATTTTTCTTATTTAGACTTTTAGTTTTTCAAAGTACATTGGTGACTGAAATTTAGTTCTAAAATTCCTTTTATTTTTATTACCTTTGTAAAAAAACTTGTGAGAGATGAACCATAGGTATCATCACCAACATTCCTACTAAAATGATGTTTTTATTAAAAACAATATTTGAATACTTTATACTTTTATGATAATGAACTTAATATTTTACTGTGAAATATGTCAAATCCAATAAGGAACACTTAGCTCTTTAGCCACACTCCATGAATTCACTTATTTCAAAATACTAGCAACTAGTAAAAAAATGAAAAAAATCATATAAAATATTATATTTCATGGAAACCAAAAATAATAGGATCAGGTAAATTAAATCTAGCTCTATTAAAATAGAAAGTCTTTCTAATGATAAGAACATTAGCTAGAAAATATTCCATTTTGAAAATACTTTCGGAGTTGTTATAAGTGATGAGAGAAAATTTGCATACCATATACAATTTTCCACTTTATTAACTTGATTGTATTATAGTAAATTAATAGTATAGGATTCAATTATAATTAAAATTCAAATCAAATGCAAATATATATTGAAGTCAAAATTGGGTTATAAAAAATTTTAAATCCAGCTTTTACTTATCTTTATGTTTTCAAATTATTTCAGGATAATACTGAATTATATAGGTATGTGAGCACATATTCTTACCACTACATCTATATTAAGGCTCAGAAAATGATACTCTAAAGTGAAGGCCTCAGAAGCAAAGTTACTCTCTGACCTTCTCCTGTCCTCTTACTCCTCCTTCTTTCCCAGGGCAAGGCATAGAAACTGGAATTTTCCACAAGACATATCATAGCAATCAGAACGTCCTTTCCTCAAAAGAGCCATAAAACATATTACTGTAACTTTCCCCCTGCATCTCCGATTAAAAGTTGAACATAAAGGAATTAAAGCCCTCCTTCTGAAGGGTCCTGGCCTTATACCCAAAGGAAATAAAGGTGACAAAGATGTGGCTAAAAAAAATATCTGAACAAGCTGGCTTTGCTAGGTTTCCCTTCTCAGTGACTGTGAGATCATACATTTTTTGTCTAATCACATTTTTCCCTGACTGCCCATAGTTTATTGAACCTAAACATAAATATGAAAATTTCGCCCTGAGTCCTTGTGTCTGTCATCTGAAGCCTTCCTTGTCACATGAAACTATGGCCCAATATATATGTATTTTTGTTTGTCTGCTTGTTTTTGTTTTTCTCTTGTTAATTGGTTTTTGCTGTAGGGGTATCAGCCGTGTCCCTTTATGAATGGACAAAGGGATCACCTCATTTCTACTCTTACATCTAAATCTCAGGAATCAAACAACTTCCAACTTATTTCTTATTTTTTATTGATAATTTTGGTTCTCAGAGTTATTTGTTGGCGAAATATTTGAACTAGTAAATGGATGAAGGGAATATGCATCCTTTAGTGATCTTCTTTGGAATGAATTTATTTCTCTGAATAATTGCAATTGGAAGGATTAATTACAAGACACTATTGCAAATTGGTTGCAGTGATTCAGTCATCTCATCTGTGGATATTTATATGAGGTTGGTTCCAGGACCCTCAATTTAGCAATATCACAATCTGTAAAGGTTCCAGTCCTTATATAGAGTAGTGTTGTATTCTGTGAGTGGAGTATGGGTGAGATGGTTAATGGAATGGAGTTCTTTTTTAAATATGTTTTATAATCAGTGTGAATGCCCATGTTGAAAAGTAGAAAGAAAACAAGCAAGACATAACCCTTATTTGCATAACCCTTATTTTAAATGATGTTGAAATTATTACTCTTGGACAAAAAGAGGGAGGTTCCTTTATTATAAAAGTATATGGGTATGTACAGGTAAATAGAGTGGAAAATATGTTCAAAAGAATAAGATGATCTTTGTAAAGAAATTCTATACTGGCTTCTCAGTACATTTTTCACTGGCCATGGATCAACAAGAAAGACCATAATCTATCAAACTTTCTGCCTATGAAAATATTTCTAAATGGTTATCATTGTATGAAACTCTCTCTTGACCAAATTTATTGAGCAAAAGCAAAATAAAAATGTCAGGTTTGGAATAAGACATGTTAAAATTTGCAATTATAAATTTAAAGGGCTATGTATTAAAAAGGAGGTATCTCAGGATCTTCAATTCAACTTCCAATTTTGTAGGAAATTAGATACTTAAAATGTTATATACTTCTTCAAGATTTTATGCTCCATGTGTTTTCTTTGAACTATGTAAGTTAATTCTTTAAATAAGCCCAAATGAGTGTTTGCTATCATTGCTTTCAGTTGAAATATTAACAACTGAAAACTTCTGGTTTCAGGCATTTTCCTTTGGCATTATATAAATGGAAGCTTTTAGGTTTTGCCTATACAAGGATTCAAGCTAGAACCAAAAATTTTAAAAAAGGAATTGTTAGATTTAAGGAAAATGTTTTTAATGTAATGTTAAATATTAGTAGTGAGGAGGTTAAAAAGGTAATAAAACACAAGCAGGAAGCAAGCAGCATCTAAAGGGTAAAGATATAAAATAGAAGTGAAGGAAACTAAAAGTATTAAATAAAATTAAAGAGTAAAAAATAAGATAAGTGATTAAAATTTAAAATAAATGAGGCATTTCTAGAAATAAATTAATAAAAATGTCATGTAAAATACTGAAGTGTTCTGTATTCTTTGGATTAAAAGCTTAAGATAAATAAGTAGAATATATGGAAAATTTAAGAGCATGTGTTAACCATTAAAAAAATTAACACTGAATGTTAGGAAAAAAAGAATGAAAATAATTTCCATGTTTATTTCTAAAACCGGCACATTTTTGTCTGTTACTATTATTTTAAATTTGTACATCTTTGTGGGGTACATTTTGTTAATTCAGTACATGTATACATTGTACATTAATCAAATTAGTATAAGTATGTATATATCTCTTAAACCAATAATCATTTTTATGTGTTGAGATTTCATACTGTTTTTTCTAGTCATTTTGAAATGTATCATAGGTTATTTTGCCCAGTTGTTACCCTACTTTACTAAAGAGGAACCAGGAGTGATTTCTTACCTCTAAATGTGTATTTGGTTCCCATGACTTTTTGCTGTTCCCCCTAACCTTTCTAGTTGCTAGTGACTACTATTTCATTCCATTATTCTGCAATGTTGACTTCTTAGTTTTCACAACTGAATGAGAACATGTGGTAATTTTCTTTTTTGTGTCTGACTCATTTCTATGTTGCTGAAGATGACAGAATTTCATACTTTTCATGATTGAATTGTTTTCCATTGTGTAAATATATCACATTTTATCCATTAATCCAGTGAATGGTCTTTGAGTGGATTCCACATTTTGGCAATTGTGAATAGTGCTGCAATAAACACTGGAGGGAAAGGGCAAGTATCTTTTTATTTTTAATAATTATTTCATCTTCTTTTTTAATATACAATTAGTAATGGAATTGATCGATCATCTGCTAGTTTTACTTTTAGTTTTTTGAGGAATCTCCACAGATTTTCCCATAATGGCTTTACTAATTTACATTTACACCAATACTGTATGAATGTTCTCTTTTCTCCATATCATTGCTAGCATTTGTTATTTCTCATATTTATTGATAACCATTTTAATTAGGGTGAGATAATGCCTCATTTTTTGTGATCAGCATAATGAAATCTATTAAATGTGGTCCAGGGAATTGTAGACTGACTCTGCAAGAGCAACAGTGTTTCCAAACAATTTAGAAAGAACCCCTACGAAATTAAGAACCATTTTATCTCATACAGCATCCAGAAGATAAGTTACATTAATACCAATGAAATTTTATTTTTTTAAAATTATGTCTGACTCTTTTGCCCATTTCAGCCAGATAAGGGGTCAGATATTGTGTTGCTATTCGGGAAGAAGGTAGGCAAAAGGGCAAAAGAAGTAAATGAAACTTCTGCTCCTGATACTGTCAGAATGATTGCTAGAAAGCCAAACGTGCCACACTGAGCAGGTTGCTCACTCCTTGCTTTAGAACCAACCCCCTCCCCATTAACTAATGCCACCACAAAGTATATTTCTGATCACCTCAAGCACTCTAAGAAAAGCCTTTCCTGGCCTCTGTTTTATCACTCTGACTGTTTATAACAAATCATCTGATTCAGTCACCAATCTTGTATGAGCCGTGGCATATACAACTAAGAATCCATGATCAAAATACTCTATAACAGTGAGGCGCAGTGGCCCACGCCTGTAATCCCAGCGGTTCTGGAGTCTGAGGCAGAAGAATCTCAAGTTCAAAGCCAACTTCAGCAACCAGGAGGTGCTAAGTGACTCAATGAGACCCTGTCTCTAAATAAAATACAAAATAGGGCTGGGGATGTGGCTCAGTGGTCGTGTGCCCCTGAGTTCAATCCCCAGTAACCCAACCAAAAAACCCTTCTATATCATCTTTAGCCCCAAATGTTAAAATTTGCTTTCCTCTTTGCACCACACCTTTTCAATGGTCATCTCAAGAAAATATTACTTTTTATCATTAACCCCAATATGACCACATCTTGAAATGGAGCAAGTGCCATACTATTCCACATGGTATCTTCCTACGCCTTCCTAAAAATCATCTTTGAAACAGTTCTCAGCAAGGCATTGTCTTTTATTAATGGATAATTATTACTTCCTCATCATTATCTTTCTTTTCTTTACTATTTTTTTTCATCTTTATTGCACAGTGCATCCTCAGCCTCAATTCTAGATTTCTTCAAGGAGCTTACTTGTGATATGTTCTCCCCTTAGTCATGAGTACCTTTGATCCTAACATTTCTAATTTGGTGATCACATCTAAAATATCACAATCTACTTTCTGGCCACTAGCTTCTCTCTTCCACTAGTATCTCCATTTTATTTATAAGGTATCCCCATCACAATTTATAATCTACTAATCTGCCATTTTCACAGTTTACTGTCGTTTATTTCAATATTCCTCTATCTTCTTCTTTCCCCACAAAATATTCTATTTTTTTCCTAAATTAATCCTCAGCCTTTTCTCCTCTCACAAAAGATGTTGCCTTCTAGCCAAGCACAGTACCATATACCCATAATCCAAGCTACTTAAAAGGCTGAGGCAGCAGGATTGCCAAGTTTGAGGCCAACCTGGGCAATTTACACTCTATCTAAAAAAAAAAAAAAAAAAAAAAATGGGAATGAAACTCAGTAGAGAATTACCCCTGTGTTCATTCTTGAGTACTGTAATAATAATATTATAATAAAATAAAAAGGACTGTCTTCTGACTCCTACCCAAGGTGAATCCTTTCATATACTTTTTAAATTCCATTCATTCTTTAACTACTTTCTCTATAAAATATTACTCCTTTCTATATTTTCTTTGCAATTATTGTAATAATGCCTGTAATATTAATATTGATTATTTTAGAGAAAGAAAACACTCATTTAAACCTTGATGCTATTTACTAGTTGACTTTTTATCTTTATGTCATCTTTCTTGTAAAATAACTTATATTAGTAAGCGTTATTTTATATCTCCAGTTCTTTATTTTCCACTTTTAAAAAAATCACATCAGTCTAGCTTTTTCTCCATTCTGTCTTTTGAGTCTCTTTTCATGACCACCAATAAACTTCCCAGTTGCTAAATCTAATCTTTAGTTCTGATTATAGTTCCCTCAGCAGAATTTGCAAAAAGTAGTCTTTTTTTTTTTTTGAGCATGTGAAACAACAAGTGAGCCACAATTATGATTAGTCTATTTTAGGATATTTTGAGTCTTAAAAATATGTATGTATGAATATTTATCTCCATATAATAGACTGTGTTAGAGATTAATTTTCATATTTCTTTACTTATAATATTTGATCTTTTGGAGACCCATGTTAAATAGGGAGCAGATGATTAAGACTTGCACATTTTGATGTGTCTCTGGCTCACCCAAGAGTAGTTGTACAGTGGAAAAATCATGACTGAGAATATATTTTAGGTATTGGACAGCACTTAGGAATGGAAGAAGATGTATATAGAATAAAAGCAAGAAAGGTGACCGACAGAGGGAGACAAAATCCAGCAGCATGTAAGAGAGGCTCACTATAGAGAAACCAGTATTACACAGAAAGAATACTTGAAAACATTCCATGTTCACTATTACAGGGAAGTGAGTAATTTTTTTTAAAATGTAGCAAATCCCTTTTACTGCATAATAACTATTTCCAATAAAAATTTTGGTTAGATTATCTCATAAGGTATGTTAATTTTATGCAGATTATTATTTTTACCTTTAGTCATTATTCAAAATGACCAGATATCATGTGTATTTACAAATGTACGTAGGTATCACTATGTAAAAATTATTGAGTATATCTAAAAATAGCTTCTGCTTCTACCACCAAATTACCCCTAAATTGAAGAGAAAAGCAGATTCCAGAGCTTGTTTCTTATTATTTCTATAATGATAGGACTGTAATGGCAGTCTAATGATAGTAGTCCCAGTGACTCCATTCTAAGAAAGAAGTGAGAATTGCACATTTATTTTAGCAAATAAGCACACAGTTAATTATAGCTCTTGGCTTCAGTCTGCCTTTCTCTTGCTTCTTTGGAAGTTAGATTCACATAGTTCATTAAAATAGCAGTTTTTATAAGATTTGCAGTGTTTCTTGAAAAAATAATATAGGCATAAAAACTCATCTGCAGCCTAAGGAGAAAAGGCATGTCTTTCATTGTAAAGATCCAATAATAATTTAGTGCCCAAATGGACAACTGAACCTCAAAATTTTATCATTATTGATGTTTGTGTAGCTTTCAAATAACTGTGCTAACCACAATACAGTGTTTGTTTTCCGTGTGTGCCTTAACTGCTTGCACCAGTTATGACCTATATCTGTGTGTGTTGCTGATTACAATTATATAATGTATTTTTAATTTTTAAATGTGATCACAGAATGAGTACTCTTGTTATGTAAGTATGACTAAAATACAGAGTTGCTCAAAGAGCCTATAATAACAACACAATGGAGGGTATAAGATCCCCTGTAAGCTTGATATGAAGGAATAGGGAATAAGCAGCCAAGGCTTTGCGATTGGCAACCTAATGAATTTGGTAGAATATCATTAGAAAAAATTAATTTCTAAAAGTGAAGGTAGGAAGGATTCTAAACAAAAGTGGTAGAGGAGCTGGATGATGGCTGATGTGCCCTACACATGCAACTCTGTACAAAAAACTAAATAGTTGTACATTTGCACTCTACCTCTAATAGCCAGAAGTATTAGAAGAATTCTTTTAAAATGCCTTCCAGATACTTGCTACGGAGGTTTCTTGATTATTCTGAGGCACTCAATGAGATTAAATAATATCCTTTCATGTTGCCCCAAGATTAAATACAGGTCTTGTGAACATAAAGTCCCATAGAAATTAGTCCTTGAGGTGTTCATATTATATTTATTCTACTCCATAATTAATGTGGAATTGAGAAAAGGAAGATTAGTCAATGTTATCTACATTTTTATTGCAGCATCCAAATAAATAAGCCTCTGCTTTATTGATCTGGAATTAATAATACTTTACTGGACAACACTTTTGTAAAACTGGAAAGAAACTAGAAGTCCTAGCAATTACTGCATTTTTTAAGTTTCAACAGTGTATGAAAGAAACATGGAAATGCATATTTAATGTATGCTTCAGACTGATGTTGTTCTGTGTGAAAATCCATGATTGTAGCCTAAGAGGTTCAGAACTTATTAAACCAGATACTAGTTTGCATAGAAGGCTTCAAAAATATACACCACTTGTGATAACACAAGCTAAAAGTATGTTCATACAAAATAATTCAGTCACTTTTCTTTAAATAATGAAAGACATTTCACAATTCAGTCAATTAATATCACCTAAAACATCCACATTTCACATTAAGCATTTACATCACTCAAAGAAGAATAATATCTTCATAGAAATGGCACTAGCTTAATTGGTAGTAGGAGGAATAGCGAGACATAGCTAAAAAAGTGTACTGAGGCTTTAGTAATTGCAAATGTAATTTGGTTATCTTAATCATTTCTAATACATAAAGTGCAATGACTTTGTCCTTGCTGGTCCCAAGAATGTAAGAAACACATCAATGTACAATAAGAGTTCACAGTCCCTTTGTTATATGTGAGCAATCCTGTATGTTAGAAGACAAAATACTAGTGTATCTATTCTCCACAAAATACAGCATCAATAATATATCAAGATTAATCCAACAGAATATTAAATACAATGTGCATGGTAATTTGGGGGAAGATAAAAAGATTGAAAATACAACCTTATTTAATAATATGTATATGCTTAAGTGTACTTAAGAACAGCAAATATTTGCATATTGTTTAAACAAAGAAGCATCACTAACTATAATATCAAAATATTTTACCAACATAAGTGAACTAAAGCAAGAAAAAAAATCTAAAGGAACTGCAAGATGGTGGCAAAAGCACTTAATCCTGAGACTATATCTAATATAATAAACCTTGTCTCTGGCCTATTGGGTAAACTATATTTACTGTTACATAAATGTTCACTTTCATATCAAATGATATCTACTATTTCATAGTACATCAAAGGCCTAGTTTCTAATAAAGAATAGTCATTTTATGTCTAAAGTTTGAAAATTCAGTGTCTTATTCTTCCATTATCATGCATACATTTATTACTTCATCATATTTTGTGAAGAATGATAGAAAAAAGTTCATAATAGAGATTGCATTTATTCTAAATAGGGTTCCATGAAGAAAAAATTGTTAAATAGTATACAAACGCTCTTTGGGTGGATTCCAATAGCCTCCTAATATGCCTGGTTTGTATTACCTAATAGCTTGTCACTTCTTTTAAATTCCAGGCCATTCTCTATGTTTTCCAAAGTTACCATTCTCAATATAAAAATCTATAAATATCTGGTATGGTAGGCTGAATATACATCTTCACCTTTCTTCCCTAACAAATGCCAATTCCTTTATTGCTATATACATATATTATCTTACATTTCAAAGTGAATTTTTCAGGTATGATGATGTTGAGGACTTTGAAATGGAGAGATTGTTCTGGATTATTCAGTGGGATCAATATGTTTATAAGTATCCTTATAAGAAAGAATTAGAGGCAGATTCCACAACAGAACAAGATGTGTGATGATGCAACTAAAAGTTGAAGGGATATTCTTTGAAGATGAGGGAAGAAGATTGGGCCAAAAAGTACAGGAGATGTCTCAAGGCTGGAAAAGTAAAGGAAATAGAGTCACTCTTCATCCCCAGAGTGTGTGAACTTGTCAGTGCCATTATATTAGACTTAAAAATCTTAGAAGTTTTAAGAGAACACATTTATGTTGTTTAAGCCACTAAGTTTGTGATTACTTCTGTTGCAAGGGAAATAGAAAACTAATGAAGATTTTAGTACCAAGATGTGGGGTACTATTATAATCTACACCTAAAAAATGTGGAAGTGGCTTTGGGATTGGGCATTGGGTAGAGTCTAAAAGAATTTTTTAAAGTACCATAGAAAAAATCTAGATTGCTTTGAACAGACGGTTAGCAGAAATAGGATGTTAAAAAACTTTTCCATGAGGGCCCATAAGGAAGCATATGCATGAAAAAGCAAAACTATAGTACTAAATTATCATAAACAGACTGTTGTTAGAAATATGGAAGTTAAAATCACTGCTGAGGGCTCAGAAAGAAATTAACATGTAATTATAAACTTGAGAAAATGGGATCTTTGTAATAAAGTGGCAGAATCTTAGCTGAAGTGTTTCCTAAAGTTATATGGAAAGCAGATTGGTAAGCAATTAACTAGAATATTTAGCTGAGGGTATTTCCAAGAAATAATTGAGGATGAACCCCAATTTTTTCTTAATGCTTATTATAAAAGAGGGGAGATATATTGTGGAAGACCTGAGAAGCAAAAAGAAATCAGACTTATTTGTGAAATCTTTATCCAAATTTTAAGAGACAATGAAACTAGTAGATTTACTGTCAAGAGAGTATGTTGTAGGAAGAAAGTCATGGGGATGGTTGCTCAACAGTTTCTGGTGCCTGAGAAGAATAGAAAGTCACAGTTTTTAATTACACAAAGACTCTGAGGAAAGTAGACCTATAATGCATTTATCTGCTCAGCCTCCTCAACAGAAATGAAAAGCAGGGATGAAGTAATTTAGGATAAACTATGGATAAGCTTTCTGTCTAATCCATGAGGTATATGTGGGAACTCCACAGTATTTTTCAGGATATCAGTAGAAATACTACCAGCATTGTTTGAAAAGGACAGATAAAGGACAAAATGAAAAAAATGCTTTCTCTTTTTTAAAGATTACCAAAATTCTATAAAGAAGGAAACAATTTGATAAAACTACTCAGCTGCAAACACATGCTACCCTTAGGGAAAAGAAGAAAGCCTCAAGGGTCAGAGCCTTGTGTCCCAAAGATTCAACTCAGGGCCCCAGGAACTGAGTCTTAGTGTGTGGAGCTTTGGACTCAGGATGTGAAACATAGAGCTAGAGATTATTTCCAGGTTTGAAACCTAATAAAGTTTGACCAGTTGGATTTTAAATTTGCTTGAGAGTGTTGACCCCTTCCTTCTAATTTTCTCCCAGTCTGAATGGGGATGTCTACCACTATGATCTTATGGGAGCAGGTTACTTGTCTTTTAGTTTCATAGGATCACAAGAAGTGGGTAGAATTTTTCTCTAAATTGAATTTAAAAGTTTTACCCATACCTAGTTTAGATGATTTAGATGAACAGATTTGGATTCCTGAAAAGACAGAGATGAGGTTTTGGACGTCAACTCATTATGTTATAATGAGTTGAGCTGTTCAGGGATGTTAGAATGGGATGAATATATTTGAAATGGATGATGGTAGATGGAATAGTGATCCCCCATGAACTAATACTCAAAATTGATGAATGATGAATGCATTATTTTATGAGGCTACCGGAACTTTGCTGATCTGATCAGAAATCTTGAGGTAGGGAGATTTAACCACAAGAAAAGCAGATACGGTTCTTGAACCAGAGATTGAACCAATGAACTTTGAATATGGAGGAAAGAATATGATCCAAGGAGTGCAAGCATGCTCTTGAAGCTAAAAATGATTAAAAAAATAAATAAATTCTCTCATAAAGTCTGCAAAGAAATGAAATCCAGCTAGTATCATGGTTTTAAACTTCTAAACACACATAGATGTAAGGGAACAAATTTATGTTGTTTTAAGCTACTGAATTTCTTACAATGGCCCAAGAAACTGATACATTTAACTATTACAAAGCAGTTTGTTGATTTGTTTCTCGTTTCTTAAGGACAAAGCCTAAATGGATTATGACTATAAGATATCTATATCACTGTTGAGAAATAAATAAATAAAATAAAAATTACTTCACAAGTCACGCTTAAAAATATACCAATGAACTCAACTCTAATTTCCATCAGTTCTTTAGTGAGTCCTATTAATGTTAGATAAGTAGATAAGGAATGGTTTCCAAATCTGAAGAGCTTTCCATAAACTTAACAATGTGCTAAAATGCTCCTTTCTTCTAAATTTTAGCTCAGATTTCACTTTCTGTATAATTTTCTTCAACTTTGTAACAAGGATGACCTCCTCTTTTTATGTAAATACTGTAATTCCTTCATACCTCAGCTAGGTAATTTGTTTTCTGGCATTTACATCAAAATTTATGTATCTGACCCACATACAAAATGTAGAAATTCTTCATAAAAGGGTATGTTCCTTAATCATTCTCCCTTCTGTACTGACTCACAGAGGGTCTGACACAGAAGATGCAGGGCATTCTTTCAGCTATATTTACGAATTTACAAATTAGGAGATGAATGAGTGAATGAATACAAGAGTGAGGGAATAAGGAAGTTTATATACTGGACTCTAAATATTATGGTGAATGAAGTTTCATCAAATAGACAAGGAATATAAAATTATATGTAAAAATCTAGTTTTAGGGCATATATCTAAAGAATTGAAGTATGCATGAAAGATAAAATGATAATTGAGAACACGTCCAAAAGGTCTTCTGAAGAAAAATCATATATTATGATTACAGTATCTGTAAGATAACATTAGTATACATGTATATACAGTTTATAATAAAGAGTAATTATTCACCATTGGAAAAAAAAATAAGAGAAAATGTACTAAAATTTCCCTAAGAATATTTTTAAATTAGACATAAAAAAATGAAGAAAGGAAAAAGTGGTTTATGTATCTTTATGGCAATTGAAGTGGTCTGAATAATCTATTAATTTGTACTTTTTTTGTGTAAAATAGGGTAGTGAAAGTAATTTTCTTCTTACATTTTGAGATTTCATTTCCATTCTATAGGAAGTGAGCTTTTTTTTGTGTTTGTGTGTGTGCTGTGAAGAACCAGTGTGACTTTAAAGAATCTAATAGTGGCATTTTTCAAATTCCTTAAAATAAGGCTTTTTTCAAGTGTGATTATAAAGTCACTTAATTTATTTTGGTACTTAAAATTCATACATTTGTTTTTTTCAAAAATGTTTATGAACATCTTTTCACTCAGGCCTCATAAAAGCCACTGCAGATATAATTGAAAATAATAAAGTACAGTTTTTACCTTCATGCAGCCTGCAGTCTATTGGAAAAGACAATAAATAATAAAACAATCATAAAACAGTCTACAAATACAAATTGTGATCAGTTCTATGGAGGGGAATGACACCATTCTATGAAAATTTTGATAGAATTAATTTTACTTAGAAAAGTTTTCCATGAGAAGTTTACATTTGAGATGTGTATTATTAGGAGTTAATTTGGTTCTTATTAATGTTAGATTTATCTTAAACTAAATAACTGTTGTAGTTAGGATTATAAAGTTTGATATACTTGAAAGTATTTTTAAAATAGAAGAAAGAAAATGTTCATAATTCAGGTGTAAAATTAGCACAAAATTATCAGATGACTTAAACCAAATTTGATTTGGGACTGAAACAATGAAAGGGGAAGAGAAGATAGAAAAGAGGTATATGTTTTCTATTGGGGGGGCTATTACATCAGATATGTCATTTCTAATTTTTGTAAATTTAAATATATTTGAAAATTTTAAAGCAATTAGTGTGCTACAAACAATGCATGGAATATTTTTATTATACAGGAAAGAAAACTCAATAAATCCAGAGAAAAACAAAAGAAAACTCATTAAACAGAATGACAAGATTATTGGTTTAAATAACAACAACTGTTCACTACAAGGTAATGACTACAGCTGTGAAGTTCTCTTACTAAAAAGGTAACAAATCTTGTTGGCTTGTTTAGATTCTGTTATATGCTATTTTCAAGAATCATTTTTTTTCCAGTATGCTAGGCAGTCTCTAAAGTGGCCCCAAATAATTCCTGCCTCCAGGTATTCATGTCTTGATTAACTCCCTCTCCTTGAGCATGGGCTAGACTGGGTGACTTTCTTCTAATAGAATAGGACATCAGCAGTGATGTGTCACTTTCATTTGAGATTTTATTTTGCTTTGAAATGAATATGTCAGTATGACAAGATCTCCCATCCCACTTGTATCTGACAGTTGTCTATCACTTCCACATCTCCTTTTTAAGGCTCACAGAATGGTAGTTGTGTCTAGACCAGTCCAAAAAGTGTGCCTATTCTAAATTAATCTTTACTATTCTTTGCTCTTTTTATCAGGCTTACTAGAATGAGTCATGCAACCCTGATTTGCCATAGGTGTGTAAGTTAAGGGACATTTGAGGTAGATATAAAATTGGCTTTACTTTTCTGAAAATAAAAAAAAGACAAAAATAACCAGTGATGTTCTTTCCTGTTCTTTGATTTTAATAATAGATAGTCAAAGTCACAGTAGTTACATGATAAGCACAGGGGGAAACCAGTGGTAGCTGTTACAAGATACAACATTGCTTGCCAAATCCAGCATTGATGGTTTCCCCTCATACATCATATGACAAAAAACAAGCCCAGTTTTTATGATATCACTGAGAATAAGATTTTGTATCTTGTTGCCCCAAATAACTTGATTTGTTACTCCTGAAAAATATGCACACTTAGGCAGTACTGATGGATCGGGATGTTGACTATTCCATAAAGATCTACCAAAAAAATAAAAAATGGTGCCTATAAGTAGTCTGGGGAGAACATATAGCTTCCTACATATACCATCCATTTGTCTATCTGAATAACTTGTTCTGCATATATAATGTATTTGGTCCTTCAGTGATATAATGGTGGTGTTGGCTATAATTGTTATTTCTGGCTCATTTATTTTTAGAGATTTTATTTCTTAATTCTTTTATTTTTTTCTTTTTTTGGTACTGGAAGTTGAATCCAGTGCTTCTCCAGATCTTTTTATTTTTTAATTTGAGACAGAGTCTCACTAAGCTGCTTAGGGATGCACTAAATTGCTGAGGTTGGCCTCAAACTTGTGATCTTCCTGCCTCAGCCTCCTGAGTTGCTGGAATTACAGGCATGTGCCACCATGCCTTGTTTCTTAATTCTTTGTACTTTCTAAATGCTGAATGTAGGGTTTTACCTTAAGCCAAAATTCTGAAAATAACCATGACCCATCTGTTTTAAAATGTAGAGAGTTAATCTATGAGAACAGTATGCATTTATTATATTAAATATACATTTAAATTAATACAATCATATGACATTTCACAGTACTTATAAAATGCAGTAGTTGGTCTGAGAACCAATGAAAGCAACAAATACATCTGGTTCAAAAATTCTTTCCTTGCCCTTTTGAGATATTAAATGGGCTGATTAAATCAGGGATTTTCATGTTCATTAATCTTTAGTGAGTTGCTCATAATCATTATATATTTAGACTTATTTATAAACCATTACAGAATCAGAATAAAATGAACATAGTAATTTTGAAAAATTATTTATCCAAGTATCAAGTTTGGACTGTGACTAATGAGGCTATTTAATTTTCTAAGTAAATTTGATTTAGATTGTATGTCACCACTGCATGTTTGATTGGAGCTGAATGAGGCAGCACGGTGTAGGTGAAGAAACTTGATTGGGAGTGAGATAGATCTGAGTTTAACTTTTGATTCTGGCATTTATTATTTGTTTTATCTTGAGCAAAACTTTCCTGAGCCTTCATTTCCTTACACGTCAACATAAGTAAAATAGTGACTAATTTGCTGATGGACATGTTTGATCTCCACCTCTCTGGTCACGTGATGCCACTGCACTTTCTCCAACCCATGATTGAGTGGGACCAGATGACAAGTTGCTGATGTATTACTTATTAATTTTAGGTAAGTGTTGTTCCTTTAGCCAAGAATATTAAATTGGTGAACTAGATGAGTAAAAGTTGTCTTTGCCTCTGTGATTATTACAACAGATGTTAAACATAGTAGTTATTCTACATCCCAGTGAGAGGCCAACACAGGGTAACCCAAGGAACCCTGGATACACAAGTAGAACAAGCCAAATGATGAGCCTTTGCTTATTAAGATTCTGATAGTTTGGTAATTTTATTATATCATCAGCTAAAGTTTCTTTAGTGACAATTCTTGAGAGGATTGCTGGTAAAAAAAATTGATGTTCTGGATATTTGAGAGTAACTAATAAATGTTAGGAACAGCTACTATTGGGAATAGTCATTGTTACAGTCACTGGATGTTTTTAAAATTTTTGTGGTAACTAGATCCTAAAATTTTAATGAGCAGTGAAGTAGTTTCCATCTTTAAGTTGAAAGCTAAAGAGAATTAAAAAGATGATTGAGGGAAAGGATGGAAAAATTAGAAAAGTTCTCCTTTATTTAGAATGTGAAGATTTACAGATTTGTTCTCTAAAATAGATTTGATATCTAGAATTAAGGTAACCAACAAAGTGGCATTTTAAAGGAATTGTATTCCATGTATTTGATTGCTTTTCACAGGAAACTAGTTAAAACAATAGTGATAGGTAATAACAGAAATCCTTAAACTAGGACAAGAATAGCACTTATATTTTCACATTGTATATTTCAATGATTTCTATGGCATAAATTGAAGAAAACTTGCTGTCTCTGTATTCATATTACCATCAAATAATAACTATAGGTAAAATTATATATGAGAATATATAATATATATATGAGTTCACTATTTCTCTCTCCTTCCTGATACCAGACGTAGAAAAAACTTACACCCCTTCACAAAACACATGATTTTAATGTTTAAAAAGTGAAACAATAGGGACAGAAGATGGCGATCTAGACGGACTCCACAGTGCTAGTCTCTCCAGGACCAGAGCTTGAAATAGTGGAAATATCATCTCCCAACCAGCTTCTTGACATCATCCTACAGCTTATCATCCCCCACAAGAGTTTCACTTATGTGCACATGGAACCCCTGATATTGTTCTTTGTGGATCTCCATCTACCAGGGCAGAACTTCCTACACCAGGGGATGCCGGACAGCATCTGGGGACAAACTTTCACTTCAACAAACTTCTGCTTCAACACAGCACACCATGAAACTGCATCTCCACTGCATCCAAGACTACCAGCTGTCCAGACCTTCAACTTGTTGCTGAATCAGATGGCTTCTTTGTGAGACCCCCACCTATGACATTCTTCACCAAGTGGGGAAATTCTAGTAAGCAACGCACAACGCCACATACTAGAGGTGAAAGGAAGCAAACTTGTTTATTTACATTGAAAATTTTTATTTTTTTATTTTTATTTTTTTATTCTTATTTTATTTTATCCTTTATCTTTTTCTTCTAATACTCCTTTTGTTTAGTCTTTTTGCTTTATTTCTCTGCTCTTTTCTTCTTTTCTTTCTTTTTTTTCCTTTCCTCTTTTTGCTCTTACTCTTTTCCCACCCTCTAATCTCCAATCTTTCTGAAACCAAGTATTTGTTATACAGTAGGATACGGTAGACTGGGATTTCTGAACAGTATACTAGAGTGGTATTATATAGTCTTGTAACTCCCACTTGCATATGTTTTCTTTTTCTTGCTATCATCTCTCCTCGCTGTACTGTTTTCTTCCTCCTTACTGGTCTTCCCCAACTCTCTTTTGCTCTTTCTAGTAATAGCCAACTTCTCTCGGATTCCTTTTTCATGCTTTCTAGGATCTAATAACCATATCCTCACTTCCTACTACCCTAATATTCTATCCTACACCCCACTCTCAAGTTTCTCTAGCCCACCAACAGAAGCTACAGACCCTTGTGCAAACCTATTGTTTACATACTAGATGTTAAATGAACTCATAATTTTTGTATATTGTGACTAAACTGTAAATGTGTTTAGGAGGTATTAGCACCTACTTGGTTTGAAACTATATATTATTTGTATTGAGATCAATCAATATTGGTCTCCTCTTTAAAGGAGAGGTATTGAAACCCTGCAGGGGAAACTATAACCTTATAGGAGTAAAAATTATAACACCTTGGATCAGCAGAGCTAGAAGGAAAGACACACAAACATCATGAAAAAAACAAGGGAAAAAAGTGCCACAAGAAAACCAAGATACTACATTATTAGAATCCATGGTCAGTACACCCGAAGAAATGACAGAACAAGAATTCAGAATATGCATAATTAAAATGTTCTGTGGCTTAAAGAATGATATAAGAGAGCAAGCCCAGTCAGCAAAATATTATTTTGATGAAGAGATACATAGGCAAATACAGGAAGTAAAAGATCACTTCAATAAGGAGGTAGAAATTCTGAAAAGGAATCAAACAGAAATCCTTGAAATGAAAGAAACAATAAACCAAATTAAAAACTCAATAGAAAGCATCACCAACAGATTAGACCACTTGGAAGACAGAACCTCAGATACTGAAGACAAAATATTTATCCTAGAGAATAGAGTTGACCACACAGTGAAGATGGTAAGAAACCATGAACAGAACATCCAAGAACTAAGACATAACATTAAAAGACCAAATTTAAGAATTATTGGGATAGAGGAAGGCATAGAATCCCAAACCAAAGGAATGAGCAATCTATTCAATAAAATAATATCAGAAAACTTTCCAAATATGAAGAATGAATTGGATAATCAAATACAAGAGGCTTATAGGACACCAAATGTACAGAATTACAACAGATCTACACCAAGGCACATCATTAAAAAATGCCAAACATTCAGAATAAGGAGAGAATCTTAAAAGCCACAAGGGAAAGGAAACAGATTAATACAGGGTGAAGCCAATTAGGATTACTGCAGACTTCTCAACCCAGACCCTGAGAGCAAGAAGATCATGGCAAAGCATATACCAAGTGCTAAAAGACAGCAGATGCCAACCAAGAATCTTATATCCAGCAAAACTAAGTTTTAGGTTCAATGATGAAATCAAAATTTTCCAAGATAAACAAAAATTAAAAGAATTCACAGCAAGAAATCTGGCACTACAGAACATTCTTGGTAAAATATTCCATGAGGAGGAAATCAAAAACAATAATGAAAACCTGCAGAGGGAGGAGCTACATTAAAGGCCAAAGGATAAACCAAGTCAAGTTAACAACTAAGAATAAACCAAAATGTCTGGAAATACAAACCACGTCTCAATAATAACATTAAATATCAATGGCCTAAACTCAGCAATTAAAAGACTGGCATATTGGATTTAAAATAAAGGACCCAACAATATGCTATCTCCAAGAGACTCATCTCATAGAAAGAGACACTCAAAAATTGAAGGTGAAAGGATGGAAAAAAATCTCACTCACATGGACTGCATAAACAAGCAGGAGTTTCCATTCTCATTTCAGATAAAGTGGACTTCAAACCAAAGTTAGTGAAAAGGGATAAAGAAGGTCATTTCATACTGCTCAAGGAAACATACATCAAAAAGACATAACAATCTTAAATATCTATGCACCAAACAATGGGGCAGCCATGTTTTTCAAACAAACCCTTCTCAAATTCAGGAATCAAATAGACCCCAACACAATAGTATTGGGTGATTTTAACGCAACTCTCTCAGCACTGGATAGATTTTTCAAACAAAAACTAAACAAAGAATCTACAAGACTTAATAGAACAATCAATGGTCTAGACTTAACAGATACATATAGAATATTCCATCCATCAACAAGCAAATACACGTTTTTCTCAGCAGCACATGGATCCTCCTCCAAAATAGATCATATGCTATGGCACAAAGCAAGTCTTAGTAAACACAAAAAAAATAAAGATATCACCCTGCATTCTATCTGACCATAGTGGAAATAAATTAGAAATTAATGACATTTTTTTTTAAAAAAAGAAGCCACTACAATACCAATACAACACCCAATAATTAGCTATTGAACAATGCATGGGTAACAGAAGACATGAGGGAAGAGATAAAAAAAAATCTTGGAAGTAAATGAGAACTCTGATACAATATGCCAAAATCTCTGGGACACTATGAAGGCAGTGCTAAGAGGAAAGTTTATTGCATTAAGCTCATATATTCAAAGACGTAAAAGTCAATAAATCAATGACTTGACACTACAACTCAAAGCCGTAGAAAAAGAAGAACAAAGAAACACCAAAATAAGTAGAATATGGGAAATAATTAGAATCAGGGCTGAAATCAATGAAACTGAAATACAACAAACAATTCAAAAAATTGATAAAACAAAAAGCTGATTCTTCAAAAAAATAAAATTGACAAACCCTTAGCCACCCTTACAAAAAGAGGGTGAGAGAAAACCCAAATTACCAAAATTTATGATGAAAAAGGAAATATCACAACAGACCCTGCTGAAATACAGAGGACAAGCAGAAACTATTTTGAAAATTTATATTGTAAAATAGAAAACCCTGAAGACACTGAAAAATACCTAGAGACATATGACCTACCCTAACTGAATCAGGAGGACATTCATGATTTAAACAGATCAATTACAAGCAAGGAAATAGAAGATGCCATCCAGAGCCTTCCAACCAAGAAAAGCTTTGGACCAGATGGATTCTCAGCCGAGTTCTACAAGACCTAAAAAGAAAAACTAAGTCCAGTACTCCTCAAATTATTCAACAAAATAGAAAGGGAAGGAACCCTTCCAAACTCATTCTAGGAGGCTAGTATCACCTTGATTCCAAAACCAGACAGAGACACATCAAAAAAGGAAAATTTCAGACCAATATCCCTGATGAATATAGATGCAAAAATTCTAAATAAAATTTTGGCAAATCACATACAAAAGCATATTAAAAAAATAGTGCACCATGATCAAGTGGGGTTCATTCCAGGGATGCAAGGATAGTCCAACATACGGAAATCAATACACGTAATACATCACATCAATAGACTTAAAGATAAGAATCACATTATTCTATCAATTGACGCAGAGAAAGCATTTGACAAAATACAACACCCCTTCATGTTCAAGACACTAGAGAAACTAGCAATAGTAGGAACATACCTCAACATTGTTAAAGCAATCTATGCTAAGCCCAGGCCAACATCATCCTAAATGGAGAAAAATTGGAAGCATTCCCTCTAAAAACAGGAACAAGACAGGGGATGTCCTCTCTCACCACTCTTATTCAATATAGTCCTTGAAACTCTAGCCAGAGCAATCAGACAGACAAAGGAAATTAAAGGGATACAAATAGGGAAAGAAGAACTCAAACTATCATTATTTGCAGACGACATGATTCTATACTTAGAGGATCCAAAATGTTCCACCAGAAAACTTCTAGAACTGATAAATGAATTCAGTAAGATTGCAGGATATAAAATCAATATACATAAATCAAATGTATTTCTATACATCAGCAATGAATCCTCTGAAAGAGAAATTAGAAAAACCACTCCATTTGCAATAGCCTCCAAAAAAATAAAATACTTGGGAATCAATCTAACAAGAGAGGTGAAAGACCTCTACAACAAAAATCACAAGACACTAAAGAAAGAAATTGAAGAAGATCTTAGAAGATGGAAAGACCTCCCAAGTTCCTGGATAGGCAGAATCAGTATTATTAAAATGGCCATACTGCCCAAAGCACTATACAGATTCAATGCAATCCCAATTAAAATCCCAAAGGCCTTTCTTATAGAAATGGAAAAGGCAATCATGAAATTCATTTGGAAAAATAAGAGACCAAGAATAGCCAAAGCTATCCTGAGCAAGAAGAGTGAAGCAGGAGGCATCACAATACCAGACCTTAAACTTTACTACATAGCAATAGTAACAAAAAATGGCATGGTACTGGCACCAAAACAGACATGTAGACCAATGGTACAGAATAGAAGACACAGAGAGTAATGCACATAAATACAGCTATCTCATACTAGACAAAGGTGCCAAAAACATACATTGGAGAAAAGATAGCCTTTTCAACAAATGGTGCTGGGAAAACTGGAAATCCATATGCAGTAAAATGAAACTAAAC